>WFIW01000017.1:62806-85240 GCA_009756535.1 Metschnikowia sp. UFMG-CM-y6306 | reverse complement strand
CCTGGAAATAGTGGGGGGATTGCCCTCAATCATTCAAATTCGACCCGCCACGCCATCCAGCTACCCCGCCTCGGGTCTCACCCCATGTCCATTCCACCCTCGGTTGCTCTGCAAACCACAAAAGCGCCAGCATCACGCAAGCTTGTTCTTCTTGCAGGCCCCTTCGACTTGGCAAATTCCGGCAAGGAGTCAGGCGATCTACGTCGCACGGAAATGCACAAGGAAAAAGGCGTCGCGAAGAATTTAGCAGGGGTTTATATGCAGGGCATGCATTACTCGTCTATGTGTTTGCGTTTTGCATGGCGCCTTATTTGGGGGTGCGCTAAAGGTTCGTCCTGCACACTCGCTTAGCCGCGAGGAGCTAAATTCTGCAACGCTATTCCTGATTTGGGCGCATGAGCGCCGGCGTGCATAACAGACCCCAGTTATACGAAGGACTGGTTTCCCTGCTTTTCATGCCTAATCTCACTGCTGCCGTCATATATATAAGTCCACCCCCGCTCTCAGCAGGCATTTTTTAACGTCCCGCCCATTTCGTGCTCTTGTTCACTTTTACTACCGGCGTCAAGCTTCCTTGTGCTACCCATCCCCATTCGACCTGTCGTGCTCATTCCATCCCACTCCAAGTGACCTCCTCCCCATCGTCGATCGCTACCAATTAATTTTTTTCCTTCTTTTCGGTTCCCACTGCATCTTCCAAGCTTGAAGTCTTTGGAAGCATCTTCCCATCACTCCTGGCCCGAATTGATCCCGTTTAAAAGCCCGTGGGCCAATTGATCTTGTCTTTGCTGGCGTCGTTTTCGGCTAAATCCCTCCCGCTGATATCTTCGACGGTCAAACCCACATCCCCCTGGCGCTCGCCTCTTTTTGTGTAGTGCTTACTCCTTATTTGCAGCCCTCGAACTCGGCCATTGCTCTTTCTAGCTAGCCGTTTTCAGTCAGGCTGACTCTTTTTTCGACATGCACAAAATCCACTGCACATTCAAAAACGATAATGTCACGATCCACCAATACAAGTACCCATATGGCATATATAAGGCTGAGGTGCGGTGCCATGAAACAGCCATCCACGAATACGCTGATGATATCGTGCAGACCATGAAAGCTGCGCTGGAAGCGGCAAGGCCCAACGTCAAGCTCATTGCCAACCAGCCCTACATCAACTCGGTGGTCCGCTACAAGCTTGTGGACTTTCTCATGAAGATGCTGGTGCGGTTGAAGATCTTGCCGTTTGTGTTCTGCCGAGCCGTGCGTTTCTTCGACCGCTACTGCCTGAAGCGGGTGGTGTTGTTAGACCAAGCGCAGCTTATCATCACCACGTGCCTCTGGATTGCCGCCAAGGTCCAAGGCGGAAACAACCACTTTGCCAACTTCCAAAGCGACCGCCACGACGCCGCAGTCCGCACCATCCTGGACTTGGGCTACGGTGGCGGCGCCCGCTTCCAGGACCCCACCGAGAGGTACCGGTTGCCCAAAATCAGAGAGATGATCAAGCTCTGCGGATCGCGCTGCAACTACGACGCCAAGATGTTCAGTCAGATGGAAATGCACATCATGGGTGCCTTGGACTGGAAGCTCAACGACCCTACCATTGATGAATACATGGTGGTGGCGCAAGAACTCAAAATCACCGTGGACTCGCCGTTGGAGACCAAACTCATTGAGTTCTTCCACATCAAGCGCTTCATGGCCTACGCCACGTGTTACCTGTATGACCTCATCAAGTACGACGTGTTGGAAGTGGCCAAGGTGATTGTGGACTTGATCAACAACACCCTTTCGTTGCACGAGCTGGACTCCCGCTTCCAGACATTGAACCATTCCATCATTCTCGATGAGCAGGTGGTGGACCACTCCAATTACGAGCACATCAAGAAATGCTTGATTGATGCTATCGTCAATGCGCCAGTCTACCTACTCCAATACTTCAACACCAGAGGACCCCAGCTGATTGTTTCTCTCTTGGCAAACTCCACATACAAAGCTCCCACGCCGGAAGCAACCCTTTACGCCAAGAAGGCCGATTCTCTCAGCAAAAGTGCTGACTATGGCAAGCCCGCCGACTATGGAAAGACCCCCGACTCCTACCGCAAAAGTGCAAGCACGTACAGTAAAAGCGCCGGCTCGTTGTACGCCAAGTCCGTGGCGGAGTCGGTCGGAAGCAAATCCGTGTTCTCGGATTACCCTACATCCAACTATTCATTTGCAAGCAGTTGTGAAGTCAATGGCACTCCTAGAAGCCAAAGCTCATATCAGAGAACGGCGCTCAAGTTCCCGGACCCGCCACCACTGCATCTCGGACGCAATCTGGAGTCGGGGAAAGGTTCTAACCTCGACCCTGCCCACTCCCACAGCCATCATTATCCGCCCCTAAGTCATCCCACATGCGTCTTTTATAGCCGATCAAACGGCAGCCATCTGAGCATCAAGTCCAGCACCTCATCCAAAGAGATTGACATCTTCGATCATGATCGGCCTTCCATTGGCCTCCAGTCGCCGTCCAGTGAGACTGGGGACATCAAACTCCAAGAAAAATACCGGCGCTTTTGAACAGTTCGTCGCCAAGTGAAACATAATAGTCAGCCACCGAAGGCCTTGGCCCCGGGCGGTGCCTCGGCGTCGGTGGCTCCACGTCTCGCATCATACATCATCAGGTCATGAATATTTGTAGAGGCTTTGCCTGCACTTTGTAGGCCCTTTTGGGCATATTTAGGGGTGGTCACGAGGGGCACTAGAGAAACTCATGAGGGGAACTCTCAAAGTCTCATGAGGGGCACTAAAGGCCCATGAGGGGCGCTTTCCAGACATCAATCACCTTGCACCCTTGCACGCCAATTTGAGCCCATCCAGAGCCCACTCCAAGCTCGGAATGTCAAGCGCCCGCCTGGCGGGCTAAAAACATGCCTCCTGCATTTCAAAGTATAAGTCCACTGGGTGTATGCATCTTGTGTGCAGCACGCCCATTTTGGTTGCCTGCAATTCGCTTGTGGTGGTTTCCATGCACGCGACCAGGTTAGGCGATGAGCGCCGAGCGCCGAGCACCGAGCACCGTAATAACCACTGGCACCCCGGTCACCACCGAGAGCGAGACGCGGCTCCCTGGGCCCCTGGCGAGTCAGAACCCTCACCAAACAATCCACCATCGAAAAGGCCAACTATGCGGCAGGCACCTTTCCAATTTCCACTTTTGGTAATTCTGCAAATTCTGCCCAACCCATTATGTACCCTGGGTTTCCGACTTTGGTCGCTGTGCAGCCCCGGCGGCATTTTCCAAGCGACATTAACGCTGCAAATGGGCGGTTAAATTCAGCGAGGCACGCCTTGGCACGAATCTTGGTCCGGCGGTAAAGAAGAGATCGTCATGAACGCAAAACGTGGCTCTTCGGTTAAAGTTGCGATTTTTGGCCCCTTCCATACCGGCCATTTTTGGCAACACTTATTTGCGGTCACCAGGCGGCAACAACTCCACCAGCCATTCATCAGGCCACTCCGCCAAGCGCTCAAGGGCAGGCCCAAATCGAGCATCAACAATTCGAGGGGCAAACAATCACGGTCAAGCAAATCCAGCAAATCCAGGCAGGCAAACTAAGGTCAAGCAAATCCAGGCAAGCAAACTAAGGTCAAACAAATCCAGGCAAGCAAACTAAGGTCAAGCAAACCAAGACACCAAATCCAGATTCTCAACCATATCCAGCCGCCCCTTCGTCGCCACTCGGGGATAACGCAGGCCACTCCAATGGATCGGCCTCCATTCAGGCCACTCTAGTCAGACCGCCCCAATCTCAGGCCATTCAAACCAAAGCAAACAACATTTCAAACCGAGTCAGCCATAGAGGAATAGGGAGTCGCCCAATTGAGAGGCACAGACGCGGGGCGGTAAGGCTCCGGGATTGGGCGGCTCGCTTCAAGAAGGCGCAGCATACGCGATGGTTTAGAGTTTGATGACTGAACGGCCGTTTTGGGAACCGATTTGGAACCTTTCCACGAGTTGCATGTGAAGCCAAGAAGATTGGCGTCCAGGGGCATGGGGCTGCGAATCTCTGATGCGGTGCGAAAACAGGGCGTACTGTGGCAGCACGCCCTCCTGCAATATCGGCAAAACGTCGCCTGTACCTGAAAGCCTTTCGCCCTGCGTATGGGATCTTCACATTGTGGGCCTTGCATCATCTGGAAAGGCATCTGGGAAGATGATGTTCAGCGGATGCACCGGTGACGTGCGCCAGGTTGGGACTCTTGGCGGTGCCCCGGTGCCCGCTCCACTGCACGTCATTCCCAGCGTGCGTGCGGGAAGCTCTCCGGGAATTCTTTGTGGGTTCATTCCACTTTGCTATTCGGCGGCAATGGCGTCCGCCTGCACAAAGGCACCCAATGCCGGGCGGCGGCTTGCTGGGCCGTGGACTGCCTGGGGCACTCGTCGGCGTGGGAATCAGTTGTGGTGCCTGGCGTGGAAATGTTTTGGTGTTTGGCGTGGAAAATGTCTGGTGTTTGGAGAATGTCTGGTGCTTGGAGAATGTGTGGTGTTTGGCGTGGAAGATGTTTTGGTGTTTGGCGTGGGAATATCGTGGTGTACTGGCGCGGAGTGAGGCGTCGGGCGGCCGGTGCATGTCGCTCTGTCGGCGGTGCTCCGCGCCACAAGGCCTCACTTCTCGCCGCGGTCCCCGACCATCCGCGGGGGCCCACCACGGAGGCCGCGCCCGGTGCACGGGTGTCCTCTGCTTTCCTGCACGCCCACCGCGGCGCGCACAGCCCATTCTAAAAACACCTCAGCGTCTTCAGCAACTTCTTCTTTCGCTAGCTCCCCCTGCGACTTCCTGCAAACGCCACGGTCCGTCCTGGAATACCCATATTTCTCGTCCTGCAGAAGATTCCTCTGCTTCCTCGTGGCATCTCCACAATCGGCCCCCGCTCCAAATACAAGCCCTTCTTATCCAAGCCGGTCCGTTCTTTTACTGAAACGTTGTTTAGCTGACTCCTTCTCCAAGTGAAACGCGCTTCAAAAAGGAAACCTCCCAAACCGCCGATACACTCCGTTTCAGCCAAGGAAACCTTCCAAATCGTCGATACACTACGCTTTCTTCCGAATCGCCGATTCATTACGTTTTAGCCAAGTCGTCGAGCTATCACGTATAACCCAAATCTTTTTTTCAGGCTCTGATTACCTTGTCCATCGCCTGTCCAACTTGTCCCATTTTAGCACCATGCTTTTCGTCCTTCTCGTGCTGCTCCTACTGTTTGCCCTTGCAGCACCCAACATGGACGAGCTAGAGGGCACGTGGGTGTCCAAGTCCAACGCTGTGGTCACGGGCCCCGGGTTCTACGACCCAGTGGATGAGCTTCTAATCGAACCGGCGCTCCCGGGAATCTCGTACTCGTTTACCAAAGACGGCTACTTCGAGGAGGCGTTGTACCGGATCACCTCCAACCCGCTGAACCACTCGTGCGCCATCGCCTCCATCACATATCAGCATGGCAAGTATGAAATCTTGGCCAATGGCAGCGTGGTGCTCAAGCCCATCGCCGTGGATGGCCGTCAATTATTGAGTGACCCCTGTGGCCTGGACTCCGACCACGCCAGCTACGTGCGCTATGTGCAGCCCACCTGGTTCGATAAGTACCAAGTGCAAGTGTCGGCATACCATGGCCGCTACCAGCTCCAAATCTATCAGTTCGACGGGTCCCCCATGCAGCCTTTGTACTTGGCCTACAGACCCCCCATGATGTTGCCCACCACCGCGTTGAACCCCACTGATAAGGCGCTGCAGACGTCCACTTCCTTGCGCAGAAGAATCAAACGGTCTTTGGAGAACCAGTACCGCACCAACGCCGTCAGAGACTCGTCCAGTCCCTTGTTTGACCGGCTCTGGTGGGGTGCGGTGGGACTCCTCGGCTTTGCTTCCGCGGTTTTTGTCATCCGCTAGGCTGCCTCTTCAGGCCTGCCCCTTTGTCCCTGCCCTGAGACATACTGCGCCTTACCCACTGTCTGCCCAGCATGAGATGTTTCGGGATTACCTCGACGATGTTTAGAGTTGCCCGTCAATCCTCCCATTGATGATTCGAAACCTGATATTTTGGAGACCCGTTGAAGTCTGTGAAAACCACCGATATTCGTGAAACCCCATTGGCCTCTGTGAAACCCCTTGATAACTGTCTTTGAACATGTGCAGCTTGCAGTGACAACTCGTTGGCGTGTCCATGGCCATATGTATTCCAGGCGTTTCAACACTGTTTGAGTGATCTGAAAGTTTGCTTGAGCGGTTTTCACTGGGCCTGTTTCCAAAAGTCTCCATTTGAAAAGCGTTTGGTATAAGGTGTTCCACCGTTTTTGCTTGACCACTCTTCACATGTGTCCGGTCCTTGTTCAGCAGATGACGAGTTGAACGAGTACTTCAAAAGCTCGACGGGTATGGGAGAGGCCGACGGATCTTAGGCAACGGGTCTGGACAAGTGCCTCAGGCAACTGGCCCCTCATTCAAGCCGTTGTCCGAATTGTGGAGCCCCACAAAGTCTGATGTCGGTTGCACACCAAAGCCAGACTGACATCACAATATGGCCATCTCGCTGTACGCAAGGCGTGCACCGCTCATGCTAGGCACTGGAAACGCCGGCCCATAAGCTATACAGTGTGAATGGTCTTATTTAGGCCTTGAATCAATACTATAAGATTGGTAGAGCTTGAAACAAGCGTTCACGGTTCCGATGTTCTTGCATTGGCTCCAGCACCGCCCGCAAAAAGCCGCATACGTGGAGAGTATATGTCTGTATAATTCTTGTAGGTATATCTCCCCGCGCACGTGCGCACGATCACGTGCTAATGGCGTCACGTGCCCGGGGCTCCCACGGTCCACTGTGAAGCAAACGACACCACAAGGCGGTTACGGGCCACACCCCTCTAGTAGCGACTCCAAGAGCTATTTCAAACTGCCCCGATTGCCCGAAACCGCCCGAAACACACCAACGGCCACCGAAGAGGCCCCGGCGGCACGGGACCAGCGGCGGTCCTGCACACAGCCGGGTGATCTCAGGCGGCGCCACCCCTCCTCCTCTCAACAACTCCTACTATGGCGTGGTTTGCAGCAGCAGATGCCAGCACCGAAATGGACACCCAGATCGAGGCCGCCACGTCCGAGGCCATCCCAAACGGCGACTTGGACATGGCCGTGGCCTTGGAAATCACCGACGTGATCCGCTCCAAAAAAGTGCCGCCCAAAACCGCCATGAGGTGCTTGAAGAAGCGCTTGGCCAAAGTGTACACCAACCCCAATCTTTTGCAGCTGGCGCTAAAGCTCACCGACATGTGTGTCAAAAACGGCGGGGCCGCGTTCATCGAGGAACTCAATTCCAAGGAGTTTGTGGACTACTTGGTGGAGTTCATCTTCAAGGTGCACTATGACCCGAAAAAACCCCCGGTGTACTCGAACGAGGCCAAGTACGCGGTGGGAGTGCAGATTCTCAAGTTGGTGCGTGAGTGGCTGTTGTACGTGGAGAACCAGTACCGCAACAGCTACTTGCAGCGGGTGGTGGAGGGCATGCAGCGTCAGGGCTACGAGTTTCCGGCGGTGGACGAGGCGGTGGCGCGCAACGCCGCCCACTTTGTGGAGTCGGTGACGCCCCCGGACTGGGTGGACGGCAAGGAGTGCATGATCTGCTACAACCCGTTTTCCGTCATCAACAGGAAACACCACTGCCGCGCGTGTGGCGGGGTCTTTTGCCAGGACCATTCTTCGCGCAGCCTTGCTTTGCCGTCGTTGGGGATAGCTCAGGCGGTGCGCGTGTGTGACGACTGCTACCAGATCCACAAGGGTGCGAGGGACGACCTTGGGCCAGGGCCACGGGACGCCCTTGGGTCAGGGCCAGGGCCACGGGACGACATGGGACTCAGAGACGATTTGGGGCAAGCGCCAAGGGGCGCCCAGGCAGCCTCAAGTGAGGATGAAGACTTCAAAAGGGCCATTGAAATGAGTCTCCGTGAGTCCGGCCCCATGGCCCTGCCTGCGGGGCTGAATCCAGCGCCTTTGCAGACCTCTGTGCCTGCTGAAGCAGCGGGCGATTCCGACATGGATGAAGACATGAAGGCGGCCATAGCAGCCAGCTTGGCCGACGTGCCTGCCTCTCAACCTGGGCAAGTGAGACCTCCGCCAGCCAACCCCGAGCCCGAGCTGGAATTCTACCAGACGGCCATTCCTTTCGACACAACTGCCTATATGGATAGTCAGGGCGGTGGTTTTGATGGGAACCAGGCTTCATCTCCGAGCGGGCTCCAGTATGGTCTGAACGGACCCCAGGGTGGGCAGAGCGGGCCTCACCACAGTCAAAGTGGCCCAAGCGTTCAAAACACACAGCACCCCAGCTCCGGGTACCAAGACCTCACGCAACAGGAAGAGGACGATATCAATCTCTTTGTGCAGCTCATCAATGGCGTGAAAAACGATCGCCATCGCCAGGCCAACATTCTCAATGACCAAAACCTTGCTGAATTACACAGCCGCGTGGTTCGTTTGCGGCCCCGATTAAACCGCTCGCTCCGGGACTCTCTAGAAAAGTACGACTTTTTCTTGGAGTTGAACAATAAGATCAATACCGTCACACGGCTCTACGACCAATTTCTCGAAAGCAAGCTCTCGCAGGCCTACGGACGCCAAGCCGTGCAGGATGACTACTACTACAATGAGAATGGCTCCGACACGCAGGCGCAACTCCATCGAAACCAGTTTTCCGTGGGCCCCGAGAATCCCCAGGCGGCGTATTTGGCCACTCAGAATTCGGGCGCTGTCTTTCCCCCTCCCCTCGAAATCTCCTTGCAACCAACAGGTCCAAGCTACAACCATACAGGTGCCAGCTACAACCACACAGGTGCCAGCTACAACCACACAGGTGCCAGCTACAACGCCACAGGTCCCAGCACAGGCCCCAGCTACAACCACACAGGACCTGTCAACCACACAGGCCCTAGCTACAACCACACAGGACCTGTCAACCACACAGGCCCCAGCTACAACCACACAGGACCTGTCAACCACACAAGACCTGACAACCAGGCCAGACCTCCCAATCACCAATCGCCGGTGGCCACGGGCCAGTCGGCGCCATACCCCTTGGAAGCCGAGCTGGCCCGTTTCAAGGACCCTTCCTCTACGCAGCTCCCCAGCCCTTCCAAGCCCGGGGCAGCATTCAATCACCCTCAACTCCAACAATCTGTGTTTCCTCAGGTGCCCTCGAGCCCTCCTGGAAGTGATGTGAGTGACGCAGAGAGCGTGGCCAGCCGTTTTCCTGCACTAGGTGACCAGTTCGAGGAGGACGTGGAGCCTGAGACACCTCATCACGGCCATGCGTCTGAGCGGTACCCCACAGTGACCCAGATCGAAAGGGAAAGTGCGCCCAATCCCAGAGTGGAGGCGCCTGTGGAAGCTGGACGCACCGAAGCAAAGCCGGTGAGATCTGAGCCGGAGCCGCTCATTGAGCTATAGCGCGTGTTCCATGAGCTACAGAGATCGAGTACCAGTTTGAGATGTGCAAGACCCGAAGGAGTCTTTCAAGCCATGGCGGGAGGCAATCTCCGTTCTTTTTCGATAGCAAGTCAAATAGGCTCGCTAGCCCGGGGCTCTGGATTTGTCCCCAGGCATCTACACGTGATTGGCTAAATTGTCTTGATAGACCAGGTTGGACTGGCTCACTGATTGGCTATTTCGGGTGTGACATCACTCATGTTTGGACAAGTCCCATGTGTCATACCTGGACAATACCCTGTATCTTCCTGTACGCGTCGTCCTTTCCAGTGTTTAGCAAGTCACCCTTTTAATGTGCCAAGACGTATCTTGTCAAAGCAACCGTGGGCCCCAAGCATCCCAGTTAGATGCAGTGCCCGATTTCAGCCTGCACACAACCAAAGGTTTTCTCAGCGCAGGTGCATTGGGGCGTTTGTGTACCCCTTTACAAAACCCCCATCCCACGAGAGCTGCCGCTTGAAGTTCATTATCGCCTACTCACAAACCCAGTGAGTAATTAGTGAAGAGCAAGTGCTACCACCCCGAGTCCGCCGCTTCTCAAGACCGCCGTTCCGCATTCCCAATTGCCGCCAGCTCCTAGTCCTCAACCACTTGACCCTAATACTCCGGTTCAAATAAACAATCCCGTTTCAATGGCCTCTGTGCAGATTCTTGAGCCCCGTGCAGATTCTCGAGCCCAACATCACAGGGAGTTGTCCCCTGTAGGCACAGAAGTCAAGCGGGACGCGCCCAAAATAATTCATGATGCTCTCGTCCACCACGTCAAAGGCATCGACCCCGAGGCGTGTGGAGCGGGCGAGGAGAATTCGTTCTTTGTGGCCGATTTGGGCGAGGTGATGCGCTCGTACCGGATGTGGAAATCCAGGTTGCCCCTGGTGCAGGCGTACTATGCCGTCAAGTGCAACAATGACCCAATGGTGCTCCGGACGTTGGGCATGATGGGGTGCAACTTCGATTGCGCGCTGAAGAACGAGATTGACTTGGTGATGGGGCTTGGCTTCGACGCAGCCCGCATCGTGTACGCCAACCCGTGCAAGACGGCCTCGTTCCTCCGCCACTCGCGCGCGGCCAAGGTCAACTTGACCACCGTGGACAATGTGCACGAGCTCCGGAAAGTGCACGCTCACCATCCGCAGTGCAGGGTGCTTGTTCGCATCGCCACGGACGATGAGTCCGCTCAGTGCAGGCTCTCGACCAAGTTCGGGTGCACATTGGAGCACGGCTTGCACGAGCTTTTGCCCGAGTGCAAGCGGTTGGGGTTGGACGTGGCCGGCGTGGCGTTCCATGTTGGGTCCGGCGCCAGGGACTTCGAGTCCATTGCCAAGGCCATTGGCGAGTCGCGGGTCTTGTTTGATAAGGCGCGGGATCTCGGCATGCACATGAAGATCCTCGACATCGGCGGCGGGTTCGAGCACGACACGTTTGAGCAGTCGTCGCGCGCGGTGCAGAAGGCTCTTGACCAGCACTTTCCCGTGGAGTTTTTGGAGAAGAACGGCATCGGCGTGATGGCCGAGCCGGGCCGGTTGATGGTGTCGCGGGCATTCACCTTGGCGGCGCACGTGATTGCGCGGCGGGACTTGGGCGCCGGCGCCGCCAGCGGCGTTCAAAGCGGTGGGCCCAAGGCCATGTTGTACTTGAACGACGGCGTCTACGGCAACTTGAACTGCATCTTGTTTGACCACCAGAGGCCGCAGGCGCGGGTGTTGCGGCATGACAAGGCGCCGGCAGAGGAAGGTGTTCACGCGTTCTCGGTGTGGGGACCCACGTGCGATGGCTTGGACTGCATCTCCCCGGACATGGCGTTGGAGCGGGATGTGCAGGTGGGCGACTGGTTGTACTTTAGCGCCGTGGGCGCATACACCTTGGTGGCCAGCACCAGCTTCAACGGGTTCAGCGGCGCGGCGCACGTGATCTACGTCAATAGCGAGGATTCTTGCTAGGAGGGATGCTATGAAGTGGCTACGCTATTGCTTGGCGGGTTTGCTGGGTTGGTGCCGCGAGAATTCGAAATAAGCGATGGATGGTACTTGATGGTCCTAGTGACTACCATGAGGCTTGGGTACCAAGAAAGCTCAGGTGACGCGAGTGAGGCCATGGTGCAGTTGAGTGGGTATTCAAATCTAAGAAAGTCTTGGTTTCGATGTTTCTTATTGGCGTACCCTGATGGCGGCATGATGGCGGCATGATGGCGTGTCACCATGCTCGTTTGTAGCCCTGGTGCCAAGGCGTACTTGTAGGCAGGCTACTCGCGGTTGTAGCGAGGCACTGGTGCGTGAGTTGGAGAATGTCGCCTTGGCGCCCCGGCAGTTCTCGGCATAAGCAAATTGACATCTAATAGGAAGTTCAGTGAACGTATTGGTCTTCCGTATTGATCATCCGTTTTGATCATCCGTTTTGATCATCATCGTAAGCAGTGGTATTTTTAGGAACAGTGGTCGATTTGATCGTAGTTGGGAAATGTGAGACAAAATCGTCCGAATTCGGAAGAACCATAAACTCGGACCCTTGCCCTAAACGACACCATGGGACTCGAGTGCTGCTACTCGCTGGAGTCGTTTACACGGATAAGGAAGTCCAACCAAGACATAATCTTGTAGAGGAAACGGAGAAAAGAAATCAGAAACAGTATACTAGGAATTGACTGACTGACAAACCGACGGACAAACCCGGACAAACCCGGAAAAACGCGGACAAACCCGGACAAACCCGGACAAGCCGTACATAAGTGGATTGGTCAGGCGCATGTATCAAACGGGTTGTAGGAGGACGGGATGGTTACCCATCAATCTGCTTACAACGGCTTATCAAGTTCGCAGGGTTTTCGAGGCAGTACATACCTGGGCACCCCTCGAGAGGTCAAGTATGCCATATACCAGAGTCCGTACAGAAAGGGCCAGATCGCCCACCGGAGAAACAGACAAGAAGACAAAAGACTCAATCGTCATGGGGAGATTCCACAAGGGACATTCCAGAAGGGACATTCCAGAAGGGACATTCCAGAAGGGAGAAGGTGCAGGCCGGACGCAGCGCAGGTCCGAGAAGAACATTTGCACCCATTTGTGAGGGCCTCAAACCTCCGCGTACCCAATCAGCTTGTTTGGGCCCAAAGAGCAATTTCAGTTGGTGTTCTATTTGACGAAAATTGGGCATTGCCATTGAAGAATATTGGACATTGTGAAGAAGACCAGTCTCTTAAACATGCTCAACACCAGTCTCATAAGCTTCTTACTTTCTCTATGCAGATCATACGTTGGATGATCGCTTTTCCATAAAGTTTCCAAAGGGAGTGACTCTGACCGAACTTAGGATCGTCTTCATGGTATTCTCCAAGTATGTGTAGACATCTCCATTGAATACTAAGGAAGGGACCCATTTATCCTTTGTAGTTGTTTTAACGTCAAGCACTCAAGAGAAGATGTATTGGTTGATGATCCCTAAAACAGGGGCGATCACCACTACTTATATAGAAAACTGTGCAGCCCGATGGCGCTGGATTTGGGCTGTTTTAGAGAACAAGCTAGTCACCTATAGTTGGCTGGCAAACTTTATACGGGAGTGACCAGCCACGGCGGCTGGGGTCTTTACAGTCTGACAGGTCAGGTCAATAGTGCATCCATGGGTAGTGCGCTGCCCATGTTGGAAGTAACGGGACCATCTTTGAATCTACACTCGAAGTATTTTAGTGGGTCTGGAAGTGGGCACTCTGGTCTCAACTCCGTAGTTTCTTCCGAGAAGACATCCTCGCCGTCCAGAGCACACTTCATACTGAAAAGGGATATATCCACAAGCACACTTCATACTGAAAAGGGATATATTCACGAGCACACTTCATACTGAAAAGGGATATATTCACGAGAACAGATCAAGACGACTCGAAGGACATGGAGGTGTTTGTGGATGCGTATCTTGCAAAAGACTGAAACAAGACACTCACGGACTGCATACCTAGTGATGTTCATGGAGGTCTGATATCATGGTCATCAAAGTTACAGAAACCATGGCTGGGTCAAGTAAAGCGGGACTATTTGGACTATATGATGGTGGCAGAGAAGCAATATGTTGAGGAATTTCATGAAGGAGCTGCAGTGGGAAGGATGGAGCTCATACAGATGTGCTTACATTCTAAGAAACGGCACTTTACATTCTAAACAGGGCACCTTACATTCTAAACAGGGCACCTTACATTCTAAGAAACAGGGGAGTGCTTGACTATGACACACTGGATACAATACAGCGCCTTAGAGAGAGAAACAAAAGTGTGCATATCGGCATCAGAGCTGTCTCAACTGACTCCGCGGCGGAGAACACTACAGATGAGCTTACCCTCTGATTCTACTCTCTGTCTACTCTTGATTCTACTCTTGATTCTACTCTCTGTCTACTCTTGCTTCTACTCTCTGTCTACTCTCTGTCTACTCTCTGTCTACTCTCTGTCTACTCTCTGTCTACTCTTGATTCTACTCTCTTGTTGACCTTAATTTCTTCAAATCAGGTGCAATTGTAGCGAGTGGTTATAAAACAGACACCAATTGCATCACCTGAATACACCTGTTTGAAGATACACATATGTTTTCGAGACGAGGCCAGGTTTGCGGCACGCCTCGAATGTCCGTACGGATAAAGGGAAAAGCTTCCAGGTCAGACTCCTGCATTTGATCTTTTTCAGCACCTCCAGCTACTTCATAAGCTGCAGCGTTGCTATGTGCTAAACAGTAACCGATTGGAACACGCGCTGCTGTCTTGCTGTCGACACGAGTGTGTCGGTTGGAGTGAAGCACACCTGCACATAACCGGCATCCGTATCATCACAGTATCCTCATGGTTCTGGTCGGGTTGGATCATGGTGTCATGTCTGTTCCTTTGTTTGTAGGATCTGGCTGGAGGATCATATAATACCTTATTGATGGTCTTTCGATCTTTCGAAACGGAGCGGACTCCCTGGCCATCAATGGAGGGCTCCTTTGACACAGCCTCGTCCATCCGCTCCGGGACCCAACCATTGATCATCTTTCATTTTGCCTGAAATGCCTGGCCTTGAGCGCTCGCTCGTTGCACTCCTGATGTTCCTGGATTCAGATGTCTCATTCGGTTTAACACTTGCAAAAGTCGGATCTGTCGAGAATTGCAAAAGTCGGATCTGTCGAGAATTGCAAAAGTCGGATCTGTCGAGAATTGCAATATCTCCATAATCTGGAGTAGTTATCTCGGTTCTGAATTTTCAATGACGAACTTCGGTGATAATAACTTCCTCTTCTTCCTCTCCTATCTTCTCCTCTCTCCTCTCTTCTCCTCTCTTATTCCAATTTAGTGATCCTCTTATTCTTGCTTCCTTGAATTTCTGATGCCTTCCAATCTCGCGGGAATCGCCAAAATACCCCACTTGCTGGCTTTTTGCCTCGGCACCGCGGCATTTCTTGGCATCAACTCCGAAGCCTTTCATTGGCATGACCAAGTGTTGTTCGTTGCCAAACCTTCTTGCATAAGCTCCTTCATACTTCAACACTGGAGTGAAGCGTTACCACCTTTTCCTGCACCTGTTTCAGCTGCATCCAGGAAAACGGCAGCACTCTTCGCTCACGCCGATGCTCTCGTGTTCACTTGTCAGTTCGCAGATGGCTCAACACTTCCCAGGCGACACACGTGTCTTATTCCCTCAGTTATCTCTTAATATGGAAGAGGTCAACGCTTCGTGTTGTCTTTCCAAAATCTTTGCAATCAGCTGAAATCCTTTCTTTCCTATATGGTTCACTCAAGAAACCTTTCTCCACATACTGGGATATCACCGCGTGCTTTGTATGCTTTGTGCTCTCTTGAATATCCCAGAGACTTGTTCAACCACATTAGCATTGTCACACCAGACCTGCATCGTGCCGCTTTGTTGTTGTATCTTTTTTTCATAAGGTTCCTTAGCCTCTCTGCTGCCTTCAAAGAGTCCGAAAAGCTCAGCTTCGGTAGTCATGCTGCTCTGTTCTTTTGCAACTTTGAAGACCTTGATATCGGTCCTCCCAGGAACGCAACTAGATATCCTGATCTAGACTGTGTTGTTTCTGTGTTTGTTGCAAAGTCAGCGTCTAAAACCTTTCCACGTCTTTCTCATCCATGAGCATCTTGGCATCTTTTTGATCCAAGAATACTTGCGCATCCGATCTGGATGCGGCCTTTGTTCTTTTGAAAATCCTTTTTTGAGGTTTGACAAGTATCGTACAGTCATATAGAAGCCTTATGCTTCGGATTGGATTCTTCATACCTGGCCAAGTTCATCGTTAGGCAATGTCCGGTCCCGCCGTATTTGCCGCAAGTATAACTTTCCCACTATTGATCTGCAACTTTGTTCCAGTTCTCCCGTGAGCACATGAAGACGCTCCTTATATTTCCTGGTGTGTCAGCATCCTTTTTCTAGACATGGTCCTCACGGTCCAAACCCATTGGACAGTCACCGACTTTGACATTCATTCCCAAGAATACTCTGGTGTGCCCAGATCCTTCATGTTAGTATTGTCATCACATTCTTCACACATGAGTCGTCTGGTCCAAGGATCAAGACATCAACATAGAGTGCGATCGTAAGCAGCTTCTTGTTTTGGAATTCATAACACACTCATGGTTCTGAGATAAATCTCTGGAATCCGAGGCCACAATGACCCTGTGAATGATCTGACACCACATACTTGGAGCCGGGGTCAATCCATATCAAGATTTCTTTAGCCTTCTGGTCGCGTCATATAGTTGTCTGCCTCCACCTCTTGTTTCAGAACGCTGCCGTGACATCCATTTGCTTGAGCAACTCTTGTTGCACTGCAATGAATTGGCCACATGTGAGAATGTTTCTTGGTAACAATACCCAGCTTCTGAAAGTTCCCCAAGACCACAAGTCTTGTTTGGTTCCACCCTTTTTCTTTGGTGCAAGGACTCATTTGGCACCGATTTCTTTCCGCCCACTCCATTAGGCTGAGCCTCTAGAGTTCGAACCAGTCAGTGCTTGAGGCATCAGTGGCACTGTCTGAATTGCAAACACAGCACCAGCTCACTTCTCCATTTCCGTCCTCGAGATATGCTCCCCCTGAAATGGCGAGTGTTGAAGATAATCTTCTAAGGCCCCAAACAGCTTCCCCTCAACCGAGGCTCCGTGGATCCAAAGGTTATTTAGCCACCTCGAACGTCTGGAAGAAATCCAGTCGATTCACCACACGTACTGCGCCCAGAGCCTCAAGCAGAGATCACTTCGTGGGGTAAATGCTCATTCGGTATGTAGGCTGCTTTCTTCTTTCTTTTTGGACATTGATGAGAAATGTGACCCTTTTCTTCACAAACGTAGCAGGTCGCTTTTAAGTAGCCTGCCAGGGCACGCTTGGGTTTAGACACTCTTCCACTTCTGCGAACCACCGTCACGCCCTTCCTCTCTTTATACTCTTCAATTTGTTCGCCCAAGTTCTTGAGAGAGCTTTCCACCCTCTGGGGCGACCAATTCTGAGCGGGGAGTTCGATCGTGCCCTTCTCTAAGCATTGTTCAAATACTTCGGTTATATGTCTGGCCTCATATCCGTCTTCCAAGAGACACATGAAGTACTGGGCTTCCATCCGAAGGCGGAGACCCCATGTGCAGAACTTTCTAGAGCTTTCCTTGTGACAGTGTTCAGCAATTTCGACATATCTCTCCCAATTCTTGCCACTTGGTTGGAATTTAGCGAAGAAATTCCGGAGTCCACCAAGTGATTTAGGTATGATGGCGCCTGAGTAGATGCTGGGGGACACGTGTCTTTTAGCTAGTTGAAGGATGTTTTTCTCCACTTGCGTGAGGTAGCCCACAACAATGATTCGTTCTTCAGGTGACATAGATTGTGGCTTGTTCTCTAGGATTTCAAATACCCTCTTCGCGCCTTCGTAGTAAACCCAAATGTATTCAGGTTGCTCAAATCGCTCCAATGCTGCCACAAGCTCAACCTCAAGGATTGCAGTTCTTTCTCGCCAGTCAAGATGATACGGAAGTTCCACTTTGGATATGGCCAGTCCAAGACCCCTCTCCTGATGATAGTTGTAGAGTACACTCCCATAATCTGGGACGGATGTCTCGTGTTCTTTTAACAACTTGACTAACTGGGGAACTTCGGTAATCATCACTTCTTCGTATTCCTGAATAATGGCGGTTCTTGATCAGAGGGGGATTGCCTGACCTTTATATACCCAATGCCTGGCCTCCGTTGTCGCGGCTGTCGCACAACAAATGGTGCAACCGGAAGTGCGCGCGGCTGCATTACAGTGTGTAGCACTGCGTGAAAGACACCGGATCGAGCTAGGAGCTACCACATATTACTTGATGCAGCTGGAACTGGTGCAGGCCAAAACAGTACACTTCGGCTGAAGGGTTGAAACACAAGCGGATTTATGTCATGCAGCTTGGTGGTAAATAACCTAGCATGCAGGCGGTGTTTCAGGTATGGTGGCGAATGCGAGATGCCCGGGCTGGAATATTTAAGGAAGTGATTCCCGCTCTTGTTTGAGAGGAATAAATAAAAGACGGAAATAGATTAAGATTTGGTATATTTTGGAATATATGAGAGAAGACAACTACAGAAGTTCCCCAATTAAGAATTTGTTAAAGTACAATGAGATAATCATCCCAGATCATGACATTGAGTGTTATCGATACAGTATCAACTTGGAACAGTTGTGATGCGACCAGTCAGTGCACATTATTACGTGATCTCAGTCGTCTTGCCCTGTCTTTATCCTATCTAGACAGGGGTTTCACTTGGTTTTCCTGTTCCTTTCTTGTCTTGGTACCCTCAGACACCTCCCCTTGGTTGTCGCCAAACACGCGTGATTAAATCTGTTTGATGCTCAACGCTTTAACAATTGTGTGGTGTCCTTTGGACTGCCCATGTTTCAGCTGCCTAGTGTAAGTGTTGAACTATGAAAAGCGAGCATGCAGGGACTCAAGAGACGAAAGAGGGTTCAACATGCATGATGCCGATGAAAACAGGCGAGTAGCACACCAGCGGTACAATCGCAAATCCGAAAGCTACCTACACGAGACATATGCGCTTACGGTCCCAAGTTTACGGAATTTGGGGCATAAATTTGCGCACTGCGCGCGAGTGCATCGGCCCGAGCGATGAGCGTTGACATTTTCGTGGCACATGACGCAGCTGGAACAGGTGCAGGAAAGAAGGACCCCATGCCAAGGCGTCTTGGCAACAAACAACACTCCTTGCATGCCAAGGAACGTCGTTGGAGTTCAGTGCCAAGGGCGAGAAGCCAGAAGCGGAATAATCAAGTGACTCCCGCTATTATTGGCGATCAGGAAATCAAGCTGATAGAGTACGAGACCACTCAATACATCTTTGGCGAAGTTATGACTACAGAAGTTCCGAAGAAGTTGTTAGACAACGAGACGACCGTTCCAGATTGGGGAGTGTGTATTACGACTCTCAACAATCCTCACTTCTCGAGAGTCCTCTAGGTTCTCACGAATGGTCAATCAACCAAGGCGATCGAAACTTTGTCAATCACAGAGACTCATCCCTCGGGAAGTAGGAAGAGTCTTGTTACTCTCCATCTCCCCTAGGGAAGCTCCGGCCGAAGCCCCACCCAAAGCCCCACCCCGAGAATTCGTGCTGGTTACTGGTGAGCACGTGGACTCACACGTCATATTCCGCAGTAATTTGCTGAAGAATACGGTTTTATTGTGGCCCCCGTACAATTGTCCTCCTCTGTTTTGAAGAATCTCCTTGGTCGGCTACTATATCTCGGCTCACTTCTCTTATGGTTTGGGCACGAATCAACGAATCCTCCCATTTCAAGCAATTTTTGCCAGCATTCTCGCTCTTGTTAGCATGGCAGAAAGGACCACACTAAACAGAAAGTTCATCCGCACCACTTCCCTGCTTGATGATCCTAACGCTCTGCCCATTGTACAACTTCTGCTCAAATATTGCACGACTATTATTTAAATGATTTATTCATGGCTATTAGTCATCGATTTGGAAAATCATGAAAATCAATAGAAGGTTTCCATGGATACACAACAACGTGCGGTTACAGGGAAACCATCGAGAAGCCGTGACAGGCGGGCAACTTGCCTTCCACCTTCGTGACAAGCCCGTGGTTCCCTTGGATGCAGTCCCGCAGATACCTCGGTTCAAACCAACCTCATCGGACCTCGGACTGTAAAGGCACCAGCCATTGTGCGGTACCTTCACGTATAATTGACCCTCTGGTCCCTTTAAATTTAAAACACTCTTGGGTGTATGAGAAACGCATGCGAACCGCGTCGGGCCGGAAAACGAGTGGCACGGAGCCTTGTAGAAGCAAGGACCTAGTCTTATCCGGAATAGTGCGGTTCATGCGTTCAGCAGTTCCATTTTGGTAGGACCACTATTCGGTAAATCTCTGTGCAATACCTCGTTTGGGAAGATCGTCCGCCAAAGCGTCCTTTTGGAGCTCTAGACCGATATGCGTACGATTTTCTCGTGCATAGGTAGGGCATCCTAGCTCCGTAAGAGGTCCAAGAAACGTTGGACCGCCCCGACCGCCTGATGCTCATACTCAAGAGGAATTGCAGCAGTACACTGGGAGTAGCGATCGACAATAGTTAGGGGATAGCGTGATTTTTCGTACGCCGGAGGATTATCAAGACCACTCTCATCAATATGTAGAATCTGGAACGGACGATCGACTAGCGTATCGCCGGCACTTTCCTTGGGGTAGCGATGCGTGATGATAAACTGCACGGATCACAATCGACAGGCAGAACATGTTGGATGGGACGTTTCCAGATTTGTTTGAGGTGACGAAAGCAAATGCACTTGGGTGACCAAGACGAGCATGCCACTCCCTCGACACTTCCTCATTGGACCACTTGTGGATTTCTAATCTGTAATTCTTTCCCCACCCGGTTCATAGCTTGGATGATCCGGTTTGACAAAGTTTCCAAGGGGAGTGACCCTGACTAAAATCAAGCCTGCCACTATGCTATCCTCCAAGTATGTGTGAACATCTCCAGTGGGACTGAGGATTCAAGTGAAGGTGCACTTGAAACTACACGAGAAGTATTTCTTTTATAGTATTGGAGTGGGCCTTCAACAACTCAGGAGGACGAGGATTAGGCCACTTTGATATTCGTGTACTTTAGAAAAGTGCACGCTCAGTCCTTGAGACCCAAAACTCTCTTAAGGGCTACCTCCAATACTTCCTAGTTCACGTAGATTGTAGGCGGTTGCCTTGAAAGTGTGTTCGTGAAAATATCAGCAATGTTCTGTGTTAGATATTCAGTATTGATATCCATTCCTATAACACTCTGACGAATTCCACTTTAACACATGCTTAGATGTAGCGCTTATTTCCTTTGATAGCCATATCCAGCTTGATTACAGATTATTTGGATTCTCTTCTTTTCTGTTAACCCTATGACGCACGAATGGCCTTTATTTACTGTCCACGTGTCTCACCAACCACTTGCTGAGAATGCACACGAACTTGGGTGAATTCAGATATTCGAGTTGACGGGTGGAAGTGGACTTGTGGTTTCAAGGATATTCTACTGAGCTGATCTTAAAGGGTTTGTGACAAACGCAAGATGCCGAAGACGGGCCTCTAGCGAGAATTTCTTTATGCGGCAAAGACACATCTTAATGGGGCAGCAACACGGTATTATGGCAGCAACACGGTATTATGGCAGCAACACGGTATTATGGCAGCAACACGGTATTATGGCAGCAACACGGTATTATGGCAGCAACACGGTATTATGGCTGGAGAGTAGGTGATCAATAAACAACGGAACGCATCCGAGTTAAGAGATAGGTGCCACGGATCCGGGCCGTTACCGGGAAACAAGGCTTTAAGCGGCGAGTGGTCGACCGGACAAGCCCGTCGAGATAAGCACCGCCCAACTAGCAGGATCACCGTGACGGGAGCACGAAGATGACGACATTTTCGTTTGTTGAGCCAGCTCACACATACAGTTATCCTGTGTATTGAACACGGCTTCCTATCGGAAGTTTTCGGGCACACTCAGTAAGTTGGCATGTCAAAATGTGCAGCTTCTAACAAGCGGCTTTTATTTCGGGTTAACAGTAGTGTGGTAGTTTCACAAATCTCAAAAAGGGCTCCCACTTTTACCAACGGATACCTTGTTCGGTACTGTTTTGTCGGATTTCTCGGCACGAACATCAATGTAGAGCAGTGTTCGAATCACCATCAGGACATTTACGATACAAATTCGCCCGGTGCACTAATAGCGTGGTGCTTTTGAGGATGCTTTACGGATGAGAAACTTGTCTCCTACAGACGAGCGGAGCCAAGGATCGCATCAGCAAGGATTTGGTATTGAACCAAATGCCTGAGCAATTAAGAGATCAGAAGAAGTCAGAGGAAATTAGAAGAAGTCAGAAGAAATCAGAGGAAATTAGAAGAAATCAGAAGAAGAGAAGAAATCAGAAGAAGAGAAGAAATCAGAAGAAGAGAAGAAATCAGAAGAAGAGAAGAAATCAGAAGAAGAGAAGAAATCAGAAGAAATCAGAAGAGATTACACGAGTTGTCACATCAACTTGAAGCAAGAAAGGAGCCCAGCGACTGAAAATTTAGCTCTGAGATGAGGTTTTCCACTCATGTTGCATTGTAAGATTCTAGAGTGATAGCTCACCGCAGATTTTAAATTTTGCCAATCTTACCACTAGGGAATACCCAAACTGTCTTCTTTCCTCCATGTCAGTCGTCAACTCCTGGCTTTATTCTCTTATGCGTGACCCTTTGCTTAGTTCTCACCTTTGCTGTACCCTAAATTTTCCGCTGACGGAACGGATTCCATCATAAACAAACACGGCGTCAAGTGGAATGTATTGGCACGTGAGGAACTTCAACATTTCTTGGGCACACGCACCAGCGATGAGACTGCATGTATTATGATACGAATGTTGAGCCACGGCGTACC
>WFIW01000017.1:18556-62796 GCA_009756535.1 Metschnikowia sp. UFMG-CM-y6306 | reverse complement strand
GTAAGCGCGCACGACCATCTCGGACCGAGCGAGGTGCGTTGACGTACTCGTGGCACATGATGCAGCTGAAACAGGTGCAGGAGGGAAACTGGTGAACGGCTTCACTTCAGTGTTCAAGTAACAAGGATTTGATGCAAGAAGTGGTGGTAATGGATAATACTTCGTGCATCACCAATGAACGACCTCGGAGTTAATGCAAAGTTTTCTCTCCGGAGTTACTCGGTGGAAAAGGGCGAGAAGCCAGGAATTGGAATATTTAAGGAGGTGATTCCTGCGAGTATTAAAAGGGCATCAGAAATTCAAGGAAATAGAATACGAGGATCACCCAGTATTACCATAAGAATATAATAAGACAAAGTTATGATCACAGAAGTTCCTCAGTTGAAGAAGTTGTTGGAAGACAACGAGATAACTATTCCAGATTATGGGAGTGTATACTACAATTCTCAACAGAGACTGCATGTATTATGATACCAAGACGTGTTGTGACGAAACACTTTCCGAAGGGTTTTTTCCACAGCAGGCCCAATGAGCACTTCTTTGACGTGTGGCATTTCTTCCTTTAGTAAGCTTGTGAAAACTTGCACATAGCCGAAAACCCGTCTTGGTTTCCTCTGTCACACCAACAGTGGTATGACAAAATAGCAAAACAGATAAGGAATTCATTGATGATATCATCTCTGAGCGGTAGGAGTTGATATCATCTCTGAGCTTTTGCAGGAGTTGATTGACCGTTTGATGAGTGTAGTCTCGCATCTCGCCGCTGGTTACATGTAAAAATGCACTATTCTTGCAGAAAACAGACACAGTGGAGTCACTAATGTCGTCCATGCTGCGACCCACCACTTGGAAGGTCTCTCTTAAGAGTGCAGTGAACTGCTTTTGGTCCCTTTGCGCCTTGTCACGATAAATTTCCTGCAACCGGACGTAGTCTGCAGTCGTTGATGTCTTGGAAGATTACCCGAAAGGGGAAGACAGCCATTGATATCTCCTCGGAGGAAGGAAGCCAGCGGACCGAGTATGGGCATGTCCGGCGTCACACCGCGTCTGGCCGTGCATCGCACATTACCCATGGGGAGTCTAACAGGGGAGATTTAGACAAAGTAGGAAAAACGTGGCTAGAGTAAATCAACTTTCATCGTATCAAATCTGATACATCTAGTATTGCAGTAAAGAACTTGCAATGCCAACCGCCTGAAGATTTATCTTGTCATACTCCGGTCTAAAGGGTCACGTGCTGACCCAGTCCAATGACTTTAATGGAGGACGGCACGTCAAAGTCAGTCCCGATGGGGCCGAGCTTGGCCCGCAGTTATTCGACGGTTTTGGGATTGTATTGGCCCTTTTCCGCCTGATGGTCTAGATTCCTTGCGCTTGCTACAGCTTAGCCACCAGAATTGGCTCGCAGTACAAAGATGGCGTCCACAGAGCTTTGCTACTAGCACTTATCTGGAGCATCCTCCATTCTCTGGGAATGAGACTGCGAACATGGGCGAAGTATATGGATGGATTTTGCTCTTGAAATTGCAATTACTACCGATCAGCCACAGTATGTTTTAAATCTTCTCTTCATTCGGGGCCAGAGAAGATTCCGGACTCAGAGGACCGACCATATGTACTATATCAAAATTTGAGCGGCTTCATGGCGCATGCAATTTCATCCCCGGTCTTATTGCAGGAAATAGATCGATGTTTGAGGAAACTGCTCTGAAGCATAAATATGGGAATAAGGAAAGCTGTCTTGAGCGTTGCTGCGTGAAGGTGCAGTGGCTGATGCCACATATAAATCAAGTGAATGACAGATGGTATTTATCAGATCTATGCAGCTTATATCTAGAGTGATGCACAAGACCACATACAGAATGGACCTCCTGAGCCCTCTACAGAATGGACCTCCTGCGCCCTCTACAGACCTCCTGCGCCCTCTACAGAAACAACACAATGATGTTGATGGACTCGATGCTCTGCACGATATCATGTTGTGGACCCTGCTTGCATGCATCAAAGAATCATTTTGTCACACCACCAAACCTCTATTTTACGAGGACTTGCAACAATTTATGTGCTACCATAATGGCGGACGGGTGTTGGGGACGCAGGTATTGCTAGAACAAGTATCTACAAAACTTGTTACAGCGTGAATCCACAGTCTATACGCATAATCTCACACCGAATTCGAAGGGGGAGATCCCCAGAGAGTTACTATACAATCTGGAGGCACCAAATTCGACTCGCCGTCCCGCGTTCGGGGAGAACGTGATCATTAGTCTCCCGTGACAGAGGTAAGCACGAAACCAAGCTCGACGATCAAAACACGCGTGGAATCTACGTCGGAACTCAAAGAAATAGCGCCGTTCACCGGATCTGGGTGAACTAGAGGGCGCCTCCCAAGAAAATGGAGATCGTATTGGCAAGTAAATTTTCTTTCATAAGACTCAGAGCTTCATGAAGGAAGCAGAAAAGGCTGCTATTGCAATCGAGAGGGACGTCGCATCTCAAGAACCTCTAAATGCACCGATCCCATCACGATACCCGAACGTGACTATCGCGATACCCAGAGCAAACGCCAGTGTTGAGCGTAAACAAGCATCGTAACAGATTCTGCCATGGATATGACAAATTTTGACACCGGTACTGAGCGGTATCTTAAGCAGTACCAGCAGTACCAGTAGTACGAACAGTACCAGCAGTACCAGCAGTACCAGCAGTACCAGCAGTACCAGCAGTACCAGCAGTACCAGCAGTACCAGCAATATGAACAGTACCAGCGATATGAGCAGTACCAGCAATATGAACAGTATCAGCAGCACCTCAAGCTTAGGGGCGAAATAGTTGTCTGTGGCAGAATCTAAGGTTTGCCACCTGAACTATTGTTTTCTAACGTCATGCTATAATTGAATTTCTGCTGCACTATTAAGTTTGCATTTCTCTGGACCTTGATTTGATGTGCAACCCCAGGTGTGTACAGACGGTTTGCTGCAGACTGCCCCTTGGTGGCCTTCCATACTATCCGTCCGACTTGCCGCCGGCTACTTTTACTCTATACGGAAATCTCGGGTTTGCGAAGACATGACGCAATCAGAGGCGGCTTTGCGTTACGGGTCTGATGGCACAAGGGTGTTGCGGTATTGTGGCTGTTTCAGGATGTCAGGGTGTTTCAGGATGTCAGGGTGTTTCAGGATGTTTCAGGATGTTTCAGTGCCTCAGGTCAGTGTTTTGCACCCATGCGGCATGTGGCCGGAAACCACGCAGTCACGTGCCGGGGCAGTGCCGCCCCGCCTGCAGATCCCCGGTCACGTGCGCGCGCTCCGCCCCATGCCATTCATCACCATCCGTCTGCCCCCACCTCCAGCGTGCAATGTCTTCCAGCGCTCAGCAAAACCGCAAGCACGTCAAAAATGCCTTGGATGCCATCTCCTCCTCCAAGTGCAACGAGCAGGGCCCGTCCGCCGGCCCCACGATTGTCACAACCGACGACGGAGAGCAGGTGTGCACCACGGAGCGCGTCGTCAAGTCAGTCGCTCACCCTGCCACCTTCTCGCCGCCGGATTCCGATGTCTTTGGCCCGGGCGGCCTTCCAAACCACCGCTTCTTGAAGCAGCACTTCTTTCAGGAGGGACGGCTCACCGAACCCCAGATTGTGCGGATCATCCAGGCCGCCACCGAGCTCTTGGCCAGCGAGCCCAACCTTTTGACGGTCCCGGCGCCCGTCACGGTGTGCGGCGATGTGCACGGGCAATACTACGATCTCATGAAGCTCTTTGAGGTGGGCGGCGACCCCGCCACCACCAAGTACTTGTTCTTGGGCGACTACGTGGACCGCGGGTCCTTCTCCATCGAGTGCTTGGTGTACCTCTACTCGTTGAAGCTCAACTACCCACACACGTTCTGGATGTTGCGGGGCAACCACGAGTGCAAGCACTTGACCGACTACTTCACCTTCAAGGCCGAGTGCTTGCACAAGTATTCCGAGCGCGTGTACGAGGAGTGCTTGGAGTCCTTCAATGCGCTTCCGTTGGCTGCCATCATGAACAAGCAGTTTTTCTGTGTGCACGGCGGCCTTTCGCCGGAATTGAGAAGCTTACAGGACCTCCACGACTTGGACCGGTTCCGCGAGCCGCCCACCCGAGGCTTGATGTGTGATCTTCTCTGGGCAGATCCCGTGGAGGACTACGATGACGACAACATTGACCGCGCGTTCCTCAAGAACTCGGTCCGCGGCTGCTCGTATGCCTTCACCTACAAGGCGTCGTGCCAATTCTTGGAGCGCACGGGGTTACTATCGGTGATCCGGGCTCATGAGGCCCAGGACCTGGGCTACCGCATGTACAAGCGGACGAAAACCATGGGCTTCCCTTCCCTCCTCACCATGTTCAGTGCTCCCAACTACTTGGACACGTACAACAACAAGGCCGCAGTCTTAAAGTACGAGGACAATGTCATGAACATCCGGCAGTTCAACTCGTCGCCCCACCCATACTGGCTTCCGCACTTCATGGACGTGTTCACGTGGTCGTTGCCGTTCGTGGGCGAGAAGGTCACTGACATGTTGGTGTCCATTTTGAACGTGTGCACGGAGGAGGAGCTAGACGAGGAGACGGACTTCGCTTCCGCCGACACCCCGCAGCCGTCGCCCATCTCGGCCAGGCCGGCGGTCACCTTTGAGGATGTGGACCCAAGTGCCTTGGCGGGCGAGTCGCCCAAAGCGGCCGAGTCCACGCTCGAAGAGAAGCGCTTGGCCCTTCGCAAGAAGGTGTTGGCCATTGGCCGTGTGTCCAGAATGTACCAGGTGTTGAGAGAAGAGTCGGAACAGGTGGAGAAGCTCAAAAGCATGAACCAGGGCATTCTACCCAAGGGCTCCTTGTCCAATGGGCGTGAGGGCCTCAAGAGCGCGGTCACGACATTTGAAGAAGCCCGCCGCGCGGACTTGGTCAACGAGGCTCTCCCTCCGTCGGAGGACGAGAGAAAGAGGCACGAGATGGAGCGCAGAAAGAAGATCAAAAAGGACTTGGAGAGCTCCCCTCAAAGCCCGGTGTTTCTGCGCTTGATCAGGAAGCTTTCTGGGTGAACAGCCCTGGGTGAAGGCGGGCCCGTTCCGGACATTCTAGACCGAACGGCGCCCCTACGTTAGAGCGGCTGGCCAGGGCTCACTGGCGGGCACGTGGTCCCCTGGCCAGTCGAGGCTGCTCGACGAATACCGGGCCAGGGCGGTGGCCCGATGGGAAACGGAAATACTCCATAGTCTACTCTACTGCGCCGGCGCACCCGTGCACCGCGCGCCCGACGCGAGAAGCGGCCTGGTGACAGAAGTGCAATCATGCCACCTCATCTAGTACACAATGACACGGACCATTGACGAACCTCCCAACGTGGAGAATACCGTGCCCCTCCATCTCTTTCGGGCACAGTCCCCGGCCCGCCATTCTCACTTGGACGGCGACAAGGCCGTTCTATATGCCGGCGCCTCCAACACAAACGTGCACGTTAGCGGACACGGCCAAGGCGGCGTCTATAGAGCGCTTTCCGAGAGTCCCGTTAGCATCTATGTGTTGAACACAAGCTTGGTGTTGTGGGTGCCGGCCCTGCATACGGGTGTTGATATCACCTACCCTCTGATTGTCTTGCATGCCGTGAAGGAGCAGAATGGCCAGGAAGTGTTGTACTTGCAGGTGGCGGCCCCCGAGTTGAAACGTGGGAGTAGCCGGTCCGAAACAGACGAGCCTCTGTCTGGTCTAGAAAAGGCTCAGCCTGAAACAGAAGGTCCGTTGACCACCGAGATAGTGCTCGGACTCGGCGACAGTGGCGGCGAAGCGACCGGGCTTCTTTCCCAACGCGCGTCGGTTCGCGAGCTCTATGAGGCATTGTCCACGTGTCTGTCGTTCCACTACGACTCGGACTCGGACTCGGACGGCTCGGGGCATCCCGACTCGGGCTCCTTGCTCAGCTCGCAATGGTTCACCGCAAACAACCTTCCAGCGGAGGCAATTGCGGTGCCGGCCAGCTGGCTCAATTCTGGCGATGCAGATGATCTCGGCATGGACTTGGCCGACGAGTCGGATCTGCAGGAAGAAGCGGGGATGAACGTTGCGTTGAACCACCGCCCTGTTGCAGGAGTCAGCCGGAAAAGCCAACCGGATGAGTTGGCTGATAAAAGACGAAGAATTGACTAGGGGCGTCCACTGTGGGGCAAGCAGTCCAAAGTCGTTTTCAGCACAATCGCAAGACGCATGATGCGCTTGGGGCAGGTAGAAAGATGTGGAGGTGAATGGTCCAAAGAGGGAGTTCTGAGGAGGAAGACATTCAAGGATGTGTGTACCTGGAAAGATGCTTCCGGAAGGGGCCGTTCAAGATGGGGTCAGAAAGCCAAAGGGGCAGAAATCTCAGAAGGCGTGTTGATAGATCCTGGGCGATAGGAAGCACTCCGGCCAGGTCACCTCAAACCCTATGGAAACATGTGTGGAAATAGAAGGATCTGCGGCTCGGAAGGCCCAGAAGTGCAGGAAACTCACCATTGAAACATTTCAACTACGTCATATCCGGCAACTCAAGAACGCGTTGCGGGATTAAGCGAAACCATCGACAGCATCAAATGATTGTAACCTGATGTGTTGCCGAGCATTTGTCTAGACAGCTAGAATGCCAAGGAATTTGGGAATCTGCGGGTATGGCCACCACAGACTCAGCCAACTTTACTCCTTGCAATCAGCCCCAAGAAAAGTCACCTTAAGCCGCAACAAGACTCACCGACAAATTTACCCAACAACTCCAACTATGCTCACCCAACAAGTCAGAATAATCACATGATCATCACGCACGCTATTAGGCCCGCCGTCGAAGATAAAAGATTTAGTTCGCCCAAACCTTGTTCAGACTCAACTAAATGTCAATACTGACCGCCAAATACAGCCAAGGAAAAGACTAGCACCTGAAGGAAGTTTCCAAACATGTGCGTGGGTCGAACCACACCAGCAGAACTAATCAAGCCAACAATTCAATATTGAAGTGCCCCTTCGCAAAGAGTTGCGACCAAATGGGGTAATCACACCAAATTTCTTTAGCTCTCAATCTTCAGAAATCTCCAACCCGAACATTGCCTCTTATGTACTGCATCTCTGAGTCTTGCTAAGAAATCAAGAGGAAAAACAGATGGTTCAAAGCGGGTCAAGAGAGACCGTCAAACTCCACCGTCCTGATATGGTTTCCTTGGCATCCTGTATTCAATATAGAGGTTTGGGATCTTGGGTGGTTTCCCTTGTATGGTGGTTAGAAAAATTCGAAAAATCCTCGTTCCCTGCATCTTATCAATACCATAACATAAGGCCGAACTGAGCCACTAGACCATAGACACAGTGCACATACCCAGTGACAGTAATAATACGGTAGAGGGTATCGCACTAGACAGAATGCACAAGTATTCACCAAAAAGCTGTTCGTGAAAAATCATGGGGAATGCATTTTTAATCATATTAAATGGGATAAAAGCACATCAATTTAGTCCAGGTTTGTTAGACTCTCAAGTATGGTACTTGCAATGACGTTTTTGAAGTTGCCCGATTGGTGGACCTCAGGCGTTTCTAAGACACGCCTCGAATCCATATAACAAATCGCTTCTTTTTGGGGAGATTCTGTTTGGTCGGGTTCCCCAATGATATAGGCTCTAACGCCAATTTGGCAGCCATGGTCTGCGCAAGTACTTAGAAGTAGGGGAACCAAAATTGCAATAAATGTAACAATGAAGGCTATGAATCAAGAGTTTTATAGTGTTGGATCAGTGGAAAAGGGAAAATGAAACTGCTGGGATCGCGGTGCTTTATAGGCTCGGGAGTGCGTGGCTGCAAAACCTGAAGTGCGGGGCTGCGAGGTATATATAGGGGCCCTTCGCTGCGCCTTATATTTCGAATGATGCCACATTCTTTCCCTAGTGGTCTCTTGATTTCAAGGCAAATTTTAGCCGGCTTGGTTCTGCGTCAAGTTATCAGCTTCCCGTCCATGAGGGAATTATCGCCTGGATCCTGTAAGCCAAAGCAAAGATGAAGACAGTGCTTAATAGAGCTTCTAGATGTCCGTGGCTTTTTCAACACAAGATTTTTCGTGGACTTGGTTAAAAGCTCGGGTCCAAATTTCAAACCTCGCCGTGCGGCGTCGAGACGTCTTGTGGAATGTGAAGTTGCTCATCAATGGCTGATATGGCTGCTGAATCGGACCCGGTTGCTTGGTTTGGTCGTGAGTACAAATTGTCTACTGCAGCCATGTTCCAGAATACGCGGACCGATACTTCGTTTATACGCTGCCTTTACTTACTCCAAGATCGCAATTTACCGTGCTATCGCTCCTTTGTTGCACTCCTTTACTCTTCAGATGACACGCGTTCCTTCTTTGACAATGCTACCCAAAAAACCGGACACATCTGAGAGGGACTATGAACCCATGGCCTTTGCTCTTAATGCATTTTTGAACAGCACAGAGACTCCAATTGGCTTTCTCGGAAGCGTGCTCCCACGGCCCCCACTATGGCTGCTCCTTCTGCTACCAAACGTTTTCAGCCTACTTAGCCAAACCTGAACAAACCGACTGAACGTCCTGCCAAATTCAATGGTTTTGAAAATTAGGACTTTATCATAAAGGATGTGGCCTTTTTGGATTTGAAGATACCACGAAGTCACCAACACAATCACCGATAGCTACCCCAGGCGACGGAAATGGGTCGTGGGGCAGTAAAGACCCGTGCACCACACCCGCTGAGCGTTCCAGCTCCGCTTATTCCCGGCGCAGGGGAGCTCACTATTGATCGGTTTTCTCAGCAACCAATACATTGCTTCTTTCTGCCGCCCAGTTGCCGGGGACTACGTTTGCTCTGCGGCCCTACCGCCAGTGAACGTGTGGCCGTCGCAACCCAAAGCACAGATCACGTGCGGGCCCGTGTGATCTGCTCACTCTTCGCGCTCTGCTCACACCTCGCTGATACTCCAGCTCCAGCACCTAACCCGGCGCCCCCTTCATTCCACCCCTTCACAACCCTTTTGTGTCACCATTCTCGGTGCTATCCTCTCGCTCAAAGTGCTTTTCCCGGCGACATGAAGACGGCCGAGGACAAGATCCTCTTCAAAAACCACTTTTTCAAGCTTGGCCAGGGCAGGTTGATGCTAAAAGACGATGTCAAGTACTGGCTGGTATTTTGGAGCTGGCCAACGGCCGCCCTGCATGTTTTCGATCTCCTCACGCCCTACGATATTCAAACCGTCAGAGACCGGAACCTCCCCAACTTCCTAACCATGGTGCACGTGCTCAGCAGTGCCCTAGTGAGCGGCCAAAGCCGCCCGCAGTTCCAGAATTCCGCCCGCATGCTCTGCAAGATCTTGCCGTTTTTGTTTGAGATGCCGGAGTACGAGCGGATCGAGCGCCGTCTTTTCTTGGAGGACGCCTTTGACCCCATGCTGTTCGCCATAAACCACTCCTCCACCGCGCGCCCTCTGGGCACGCCGCCCCGACCGTGCACCTCGTCGCCTGCAGCACTTGCACCTGCGCTCATCCAGGCTTTGGTGAAGGCATTGCTCGAGTCGTGCGACGCCGACGTGTGGGAAGCGGGCCTTGGACGACCCGGCCCCTATGCCGCGCCCGACATTGCCCACGATGTCTTTCGTGCAGACACGCTCAGGCTTCTCGTGGTGCTCACGTCGCGCCAATTCTACGAGCCCGCAGGCGTGGTGAAGCGTGACGGGAACGTTTTCTTGACGCTCTTGGTTTCGTCCGTGGCTCCAGAGTCAACAAAACGGCTTGCATGCGGTCTCACCAACATCATGTGCCGCACCAGTCGCCTATCACGCGGCGACTCCGGGCTCGAAGGGTTGCTGGGCTCGGCCCTAGTGCTGCGGTATTCCTATGCGTTGATGTGCGCTCAGCTCTTGGCCAGTTCCGTGCTCTACGCAGTGCCACCCCACCACCTGGCCCTTCTCCCCACCCAAAGCTCCTGCAACATGATATCCGATTTTTATGCCCAGCTTTGCACGACTCAAGATCTTTCCTTTATTGCCAGCCACCTCTTGGCCATATTGCGTGCACCGCTCGAGGCCGAAAACAGCTCCCAGGGCTCCTCGGCCCCCGGTATGCCTCACAGCCCGAGCCCGCTCTCGGTGTCGGCCATAGTGATCCTCCGTGAACTTTACCAAAACAACAAGGTGTTCCAAGAGCTGGTGGCCGCCCGACTAGCGGTGAAATTGGCGCCATGCGTGTTGTACCATATCTACGCCTTCTACGACCTGCCCGAGCACGAGCACTCGGTGAAACTAGCGAGCTGTTTCTTGGTGGAACTTTCTGGCAGAGACTACCTAAACAAGCAATTACTTCTCCCTGTACCCGAGCTGTTCATGGAGCAATTTCCACCCGAGTTCCGAGTCGCTGGGCCCGTCTCCACCCGCGATTTTGCTATCATTCACGTGTGCCAGATTCTATTGACACTTGCGCCGCCGCCCCAGACTGTGTCCAAGTACACGGCGCTCCCAATCAGGCAATTTCTTCTCTCCCGGCTAACTGAGTTGTTACACAACGTCATCCCATGCACGTCGCCTCAAATCCCCGGAACGGACCATGCCCACCACAAGCTAGCCAACGTCAACCCGGGAGGCGGCATCTCTTATCGAGCGTCTACATGCGTCACCTCGGTGGTATCAGCGTTCTCCACGCGGGCGTTTCTCGTGGCTAATGTCTCGCATGCCCAGCTCTTGGCGCTTCTTCTCCGAGCACTATGCAGTGCCGTCACCAAGTACCCACTGCTGGCCCGAATGCTCCTCGTGACGTTTTTGCAGAACGAAGCCATGTATAATAAGGTATGGACTACTGTGCAGGACCTTTCGAAGTGTTACTTCTCGCACTCGACACTCTGCGAGGTGGGCGACGAGACGGCGGGGGATGCCAGGGATGAGGAGGACCAAGATCGCGTGGGTGTGTCAGAAGAAGGGTCGCCCAAACCAGAGCACCCGTTCAAAGAGGAAAATGCGCTGGACTCCAGCGAGGACTTGGCTCCTTCCGACAGAGATGCGTTGGCACCCGTGCCTCCCGCGGGGATGTCGGAGCAGAGAAGACAGAAGTGGCCGCAGGAAACGCCCATCAGCGAGACATGGGGAGGCACGGGCCTGCTCCGGGTCATTTTAATCATGTTCATTCCGTTCTTGAAGCAACAGCTCGGCGAGCTTTGGAGCAACCGCGTGGACAAGACAGCAGACGACCTATATGCAGTGGCGCAGGCCATCGGGCAATGTGGGCTTCCAGAGAAGGTGGCCAAGGACAAGCAGTACCTCCACTACGATATGTGGCCCGAGACTCCCTCGTACTTGCTAGTGCTATCGTGGAACAGCGAGTCGTTGGGGTGGCTAACGGCAGTGGTGGCCTGGGACGTGTATGTCGGGGCAGACACTATCCGGAGCTACGTTGCCGGGGACAAGACGATTTTTGGCAACATCTCGTCTTCATTGGCGCTCTTCTCCAAGTTTGCGTCGGGGTGGACCGGATTTGGTGGCGGCGGCGGGGCAGACGCAGCCTCTGCACAGGAGGATACCGTTGCATTTTCCACCAACGTGTGGGCCGGCACCAACATCCGGCTTTTTTCAGCCAAGGCGCAAGAGAAGCGGCTCTTTGGGCTCCGCATCGGCAGTGCTGGGTCTGCAGGGTCGGTCAATGAGCTCACGTCTTCGTTTGCTCGAAAGTTTCGCTTGGGGTCTCGATCCAGCAGCTCCAGCACCGTGTCCACTATCGAAGAAATGCAAGACCTTTCCAAGTTGGGCAAGCGGGATTCGGTCAGCTCTCTCCACTCGTTGAATACCCTCAACAGGGCGCGATCCTACACTCCACGGAGTTCCATCAGCAACTGCTGAATTGCTAATACCGGGCTCTTCCAGTTGTTCCTTTTCAGTACTACAGTACTTTCCAGTTCTTTTCAGTACTAGTACTATTCCGGGCCCAGAAGAGGAATGATCATCTCAAACATTGTGGACCCGCTCGAGGAAGCAGATTGACGTGATGTCGACGCCGCTCGTCTAAGTGATCCCTTCGGCATTCTGGGACCTGTGAGTGGCAAGAATCCGATGAGACGCCATGGCCTTGCTGAGAGAGTGCATACCATGAAACCAGTTATACCAGATAGATGTGGCTGGCAACATTGACTGATGACATCAGCACGACCAGGCAACCGGAGGTTCTGTCCAGGGCACAGGAGTGGATTGCCTCGAACGACCAAGGCATAAAGAATAGATCAAACACTACCATATGAGACGATTTTGTTGATGAACTGCAAATCGTGTTTCGATGGGTCGATGTAATGAGTTAGGCGTGTAAGCACCCGGGCTGAGTGGTGGTGACCTATCGAATAGGCTAAGGAAGCTGTTAGAGTAGACAGGGACAAGAGACTAAAGACTCAAGAATAGACTAGTAGAATGAAATGTAAGTCGGTCCTTCTCAGACCTTCAATACTCCAAAGATGGTGCTGGACTTTTGGCTAGTTGGGAGGATTCTTTCATTTGAACAATGCTGGCATCGTCCACCTCGGCGCCATTTTTGATGTCGTTCAATTGGTGCAAAACATGGAGCTTTTCCATCATGAATCCTGCACCCAAGGAGCTTAAGCCGGGACTTGGCTCAATTTCTCGAGCTTCACCTGGAGATCGCCCATATCAAATTCGTCGTCACTCCCTCTCCTCTTTATCTCAACACATTGGACGCCGTGCATTTCCAAAGCCTCGGCAGGGACAGGAACATTGGGGTTTTGCATGTAGAAGAGATGCGTAACGTATCTGTTCCAGGCTCTCACACATTCATGGCCCGATTTGGATAACGAGTACTGGGCCAGCTCCACCACGACTCGAACGTAGTCCAAAGCCGTGAGCCCATAGGTTTCACGATCTTCACAGGCATTCAAAAGTAGAACGCGCTTCTTGCCCGCCGGTTGGCTGACGATGGCCTTGCCTATGCCTCGGAGAATCACGATTGGCACAATGCTCGTCATCAAAGACCCAATGGAGTATACCACCACGTTTGCATTGGTCACCACAGACGTGACCCTGGACTGCGAGGTGGGGCAGATCTCCTCGCCATAGGGGGAAATGTAGAAGACCCTCTTGATTGGGGACAGGAGCGGCTCGATCTCGTCGGACTTGCTGAAGTGCAACTGCGATTTCTTCAACTCCGGGTGCGTGTACATCGGTATGTTTCCCGTTTCCTCGTCAGAAGGCCACGACGCGTCCGCGGACTCTTTGTCGGAAGGGTAGTCGAGTTTGATGGTTGTTTCGAGCGGCACCTCGTCTGTGCAAGCGGCAGGTCCTGTTTCTGTGGCAGGTCGTTCATTGGCAGGTCGTTCATTGGCAGGTCGTTCATTGGCAGGTCGTTCATTGGCAGGTGGGTACACTTGGGCCGGCGACGGATGGGATATCTGCGACTGACCGGTTATGATATGGCCGTTGGTCAATATGGCGCCGATGTGATAGCTGAAGTTGGTGTTCACACAGGGCAACACGCCCACGTCGGGGTCGATGCCGCATATCTTCTGGAAGAGCTCGATGGCCGAGTCCAAGGAGCCGATGAACAAGCGGATCCCCGTGAGGAACAAGTTGCCGACACTGGCCAACTCGTAGCGAAACATCCTGTTTGAGGGCGAGTTGGGCGTGATCTTGGACCGCTTCAACAACTCCACGTTCACGTGCACTAGGAACGCCCGGATGATCTCCTTCGTGGACGGCGGTATGCCGTCCCACAAGGGATGGCTTCCCTCCACTATTTCGTTCCATTGCCGGCGGGCAGTGGCCAAGTCCGAGTCCAAGCGGCAGCCCACCAAGTCCCTGACAAGCCTGTTTGAGTCGGGAATGAGTCTAGTGAGCCTGGACCGAATGTCGCCAATGGCAGGGCCGCCAATGACCCGGATGATTTCCAGGGATGAGCCGCCGTTATCCAGTATGGGAAGAATGTAGGTGATTTTGGACGACAAGGCATTAAAGAGCGGGACCAATTCGTTGGTGGCGCTGCCTCCGCTGAAGACGGCGATTTGGTCTCTATTTCCATCTTTCGTAGTTTCGTCCCTCGAATTTTCCTCCTTTCCCCCTCCCTCCTTTTCCTCCTTTCCCCCTCCCTCCTTTTCCTCCTTTCCCTCCTTTCCATTCTTTCCCTCCCTTCCTTCCTTTTCTTCCCTCATACTCGCATGGTCACTCATACGGCAGTTTGCAGTGGCGCGCGCGGACTTTATAACAGAAGATCAAGCAGCCTGGGAACGCGCACTGCGGTGCTTAGACAAGGTGCATGAACACGTCACCTTGGCTTACCTAAGCCGGAATGGGCCGATGGGTACATTCGAGTTCCATTGGTGAATGACCTTTTCAAGTAGAGAAGGCTTCTAAAAATGGGCTGACCGGCTGACCGGCTGACCGCCAGTGACTGTACGGGAGAACCGTAGCTCAACGAGCCATTAGACCAGTGTGAGGCTAGTCAAACGCATGATTCCTGATAAGACAATCCCACGAGATAATGTGGGAGACATTGACTTTCCACCATGACACTGCCCACGGCGATCTAGACCCGCCTAAGCAGAGCCGGGAATAGTGGGGTGTCCTGCATAGAGGGCCGCCTATTCTCAAAATTCGACCGTCGCGCCAAAACGTTCCAAATGATCTAATTTTCCGATTGACATTGGTAGACATCGCGAAGATCGTCAATCATCGCAAAGACATCGCCGCACCGGCGTCAAAGCGGACCAAAAAAAGGCCTTTTGATTTTGAAGCTTTGGGTAAAAAGACAGACCCAACTCGAACCAACTCGAACCAACTCGAACCAACTCGTTTGGCCCTGACCCGTAGCGCCAGACTGCACATTCCAGATGCAAATTTGAGTCCGATAAGAGGATGAGGCGTTTCTTGAGGGACATCGACATCGCTAGACAGCTGCCTCGTCCACAAGCGAGGCGGAACTGCTGGGGCTTTTTGAGACCGCAGACTTGGTCGGTGGGGATGAATATGCATGATGAACCATTCACTTGGGTACATGGAGCAGCGGGACAGGGTGGCGGAGCGTCACGTTGGCGCAATATAAATTAGTGTGTCAAAGCAGAAAAATCAACTTTCGGTTGCGGCCATACCAAGTAGAACATACTGTTTCCCGTCCGATCAACGTTAGTCAAGCTACTTAGGGCCACAGTGAGTAATGCAGTGGGAGACCATGTGTGAAATTGTGGTGCTGCAATCTTTTTGGTCTTCCACAATGTCTTTGCCCCCTCCTCAGTTGACGGCATGACTCCCGAGGTTTGGGTTTGCAGTGAACAAGGTAAATTGGGCGAAATGGGCGGAAGAAAAGGGCGGAAGAAATGGGGTCAGGTGCCCTAGGAGGTCGCATGTATCAAGGAACAGGTCAAGCCAAGAAACACCACTGTACACCTCTGTGCGACCATCAGTGGTGAGAGTTGGGAAGCACCCATAGTCTGGTGTGGTGTCAAAATGTTCCAACTTGAATTCTGGAGCTTCTGCAGTCGCCTTGTGTATATTCCAGATATGCTAAGCTTATCCTCGTCTGGTAGACTGCTGGATGACTGCTGGATGACTGCTGGAGACGTTGGTTGACTGCCTCGGCCTTGGGGCGAAGGTCCCTCCTTAAATAACTAAAGGCCCCTGCGCCCGTTTAGGCTGCGCCGTCGTCATTACAACCGGTCAGGAGGCAGGAGACATTGTTCGATCGCTTCTAACTAAGCTCTTGTGCATAGAGTGTGCACACAGACCTGGCCTGCATCATCTCAACCGTGGAGGCGCCTGTATGCAGTCCGACCATGCAGCCGCACTAATTTCCCACTCAGAACACAGTCAAACGGGGACGGGACTGCGCGCGCCTCTTGTTGTCCAGCAAGATTTTAGTCTGCGCAGTTGAGCGGACTGGAGAAATGGGGATATACTGCCAATACTGTCTAAGGTCTAATTAAATAGGTCTGTTCTACCACGGGTCGCTCCCCATGCTACACCTTGGTTTGGGGACATTATCAATACATCTTCTCTGGGCACTAGACGTGTCAAGGAAACCTAAAACTGACATTTGCACTCACTGTCAAATTCTAAAAGAGAGACGGCATTTTTGGGCCCTTTTTGTACATCTATAGGACCGGTGATGACTCCTGATCCCTACCACTAGACCGTATTTTCTAGTGTGGCGTGATGTGCTTAACAGACAACCTTCCAAAACGGTGACTGCATGAAATCAGTAGAACACGGTTTAAAGTACATCAGTACACCCAAACTGGTCTGTTTCAGCTGTTGAGCTATGGCTGGAATAGTTACCACACTGGTGACTGGGAGGACTGGTTTCCGGCTAAATTGGGTAGAGCCACGGTTTGACCCCGAATCGGAACTCTTCGGCTTCCTCTTCTGGTGCTGCCGCCGCGGTCAGAACTCATTCACCTCTTGAGGGCTGTGGGGAACCACGAGTAGGACGGGCTTGTCCAAAAGATTGGAGTGATGATGGAGACAAGCCGTCGCATTGGTCTTTTGGCACGGCTGCAGGAAGAGTACCACAGATTGAGGCTTGATCTTACCCTCGCCCGTGTCTTGCCCGTCGTAATCTTAGTTTTCCGGTTCGTCGTGTTGTGGATGTGGAATGGTTCCCCAGTCCATTGGCCTGGCTGCCATCTCATAGTCGGACCGCAGGCCGAGAGGAAAGACAGTTTTCTGTAAAGGTTGCAAGGCATATTTGGCCAAAGGGTTGGGAGGCGTTAACCCGTAGGATTTAAGATGGGCCTTAATGCAGTAGCTATCTGGTAGCATGGTTCCATCTGGAAGGTTCCCGCGACTGCACATATCAAGGCTAGGGCTTTGGAAATCACCAACAGCTCAAAGCTCTGTATTAGAGTATCTTGAAGGATGTCTGTATTTCAGTTCACCCCAGAGTTTTGCTCCATTTATAGGAATCTGTCTTCTTTGATGAGTTGACAGGGGATATGCTCAAAGAGAGGTCCGATGGACTGATGGTCTGGTCTGATGGACAGGTAGGTCAGATCTGGAGGTCAGGTCCAGAGGTCTGGGGGACCACTTCTCGGCTGCTTGACCGTGAGGCCTAGACTGGGCTTCTTTCGCCTCATTTGTCTGGCAATATTTAGTCTGTACAGCCGCAAAGTCCCCTCTTGAAACTGACGCAATCGGCCTTCTGATTGGTCGGCCCACGCTGCAATGGTTCTGCAGTCTGCCGCTTCCGTCCATGATCCCGACTCCTCGACTCAATCATCGACTCCAACTCCACCATTCTAGCATCGCAGGGCTCTTCGCCCCTGCACATTATCTCCTTCTTCCTTTGGTGACCAATTCAAAACCGTCCTCGTCGATAACCGGCTGCTTCGCGTCAGAACCCTGATTCGTCCCCACATTGGGTTCAGCCGCGTCCGACTCGTCCTCGTCCATTTCATCATTGCTCAGGTCCTCTTCCATCGAAACCCGCTTCTTGAAATGGCCCGCCAACTGCTTCTCCTCAAACCGCCGGTACATGTCGTCTATTCGGGAGTAGTCTTGCACCATGCACTCCCGGTACATCTTGAGAATGAGGTCGCCAATCACAAGCGCCGAGTCGTTTTCAACATGAGTGTCGAACTCGTCCACCATGGCATAGAGCAACGTCTCCTCGATTAGCCCAACATCCACCACTTTTTCCTGGAAAAGTTCCACCACGATGGCGGAGATCCAGTCGCGCTTGTCGCTGGAGTTGGCGCCTCCCCACGAATTCTCCACCGCGAGGTTGAGCTCCTCCCACTGGTAGACAGCCATGCACACGCCGAGCTCGAGCTTGGCCTGCTGCTTGGGATCCTTGAACTGGAGGCTAGGCTCGTCGGTCTGTACGAAGTCTGCGGGGTCAATTTCCGTCATGGTGTTGAAGGATGCGAAGAGCTGCGCACAGAAATTTATCGTCCGCGCACCACGTGACGGACCACGATGCGACACTGGGCGAGGCCCGCGACTGCGTATTAGTTTGTATGCAGCACTGGGATGACAATCCTGCATATAATGGTTCTCTTGCGTTTGGCTCCAATAGCTACATATGAGGGCCATGGGCTTGCTCTTGGGACCTTGAGCGTCTTCAGATTTACGGATTAGTCATGGATTTCTTCCGGGCACCACTTAACTGGGGTTCAGCGATTACTCAGAATCAGCAGGGTGTTGTCAATCCGCGCGCGCTTCTCTATTTATACCTGACGGGCGGAGTTTAGTCTCGGCTCCTCCTCGGCTCTGGTCCATGCCCACCCTCGGAAACAGGGACATATGGCATATCTGCCACCACTGTGTGTCGCACCCCATGCATCTCGGTGCTGTGGTGTACGGGTGTGCACCCCAGTGCAACTCCTTCAACAATCTCAACCCTCATCTGTATGCAGTCAGAACATGTGTCGAAGGTTAAGGACGGAGGGCGCCCTTTCCTATCAGAGTGAGGAATGCGTATTTTCAAAGCGGCCTGATTTCCCTAAGTGTTTGGAGGCCAGCTCCAATACTATAAATGGAGCGTGTCCAAGCTTGTAAAAGTGTCAGTTAAAGCACGGCGGTGAGACAATGTCCACCTATTCCAGACCCACCAGAGTCACCAAGAAGCTCTTCTCGTGTGAGTTCAAGTGATGAGTCTCTTGGGCCCGTACAGCCCAGCGGGATGCATACCTAGAAGACACCATGACGTCACCCCTTGACTTTAGTCAGAGCTACTCTCCCTGGAAGCTCTACGGGAAACCGCATCAACCAAGTCACGAGCCGGATAGAGAAAGTAACACTGGTAACATGCAGTGTCTGCAGGTGCACTAATTCTCATGTTCCTACAATCGGACATAGTCGAATAAGTGGCGCACCCGCCTCTTGTTTGTCCTGCAAGATTTTAGTCTGTGCAGTTGAGAAGCCAACTCCTCTTGAATTTGACCCAATCGGCGGTCTAATTGGTCCACCGACGATGCACTTGTTCTGCAGTCTCCGCTTCCGTCCATGACCCCGGTTCCTCTACTCAATTCATCGACTCCTCGACGTCCAACTCGACCTCCAACTCGGCCACCCAAGTCGACCTTTTCAGCATCGGATCACTTCGCCCTTGCACGCCATCTCTTACTTGGTGACCAAGTCAAATCCGTCCTCGTCTAGAACCGCCTGCTTCGGGTCAATATCCTGATTCGTCCCCACATCATTGTGTTCAGTCTGCTCTGACTCGTCCCGGTTTTGTTCAGTCTGCTCTGACTCGTCCCGATTTTGTTCAGTCTGCTCTGACTCGTCCCGATTTTGTTCAGTCTGCTCTGACTCGTCCCCATTGTGTTCAGTCTGGCCCGACTCGGCCTCGTCCTTTTTCGAATCCTCCTCAATCGCCTTGCGCCTCTTGACCTGCTCGGCCACCTGTTTCTCCTGGAACCGACGGTACATCTCGTCTATTCGGGAAAAGTCCCGCTCCCTGCACTCCCGGTACATCTTGAAGATGAGATCGCCAGTCACAAGCCCCGCGTCGCTTTCAAATTCAGGGTCGAGGTCGTCCAGCAGCAGTTGCCACAACACCTCATCGATCATATCAAAATCTACCACGTCCATTGAGCTGAAGAGATCAAGCAACACGGTGCCCGAAACATATTCTCGCCTCTCGCGCGATGGAACGAGTCCTCCCGCGAGGTTGAGCTCCTCCCATTGGTAGATGGCCATGCGGACGCCGAGTGTGAATTTGGCGTTCTGCTTGGGATCTTTGAATGCGAGCACGTCCTCATCGCTGAGCACCTCGTCCCAAGGGTCAATGGTCGACATGGTGTTGATCAAGCGACGAGGTGCAGTCACCCCAGATATTTATTGTCCATGCACCGCGTGTCGGACTACGAAATGTGCGAGCGTGTACAGGCGTGCGACTGCATTTCAGGATACATATAGCATTGAAAGACCTCGCACTGAGCCAAGAGCGACCACATTCGCAGTTCATGGTGCAGCTGAAACAGGGGTGCAGCTGAAACAGGGGCACACCTGGCACCCCTTGGGCTCAGTGAATGACCGCTCGGAACCAATGGGGTCTTGTCAACCCGCGCTCCCGCTTCTCTATACATGGCGGGGTGAAGTCGAACCGCCACTCCTCCCCGCCTGCTTCCATAGCAGCCTGTCCTCGACATACGGGGTTAGGGATGGCGTATCTGCTCCTGTTGCGCGCATGCATCGGTACTGTGGTGTACGAATGTGACGCAGTGCAACCCCCTCAACATTCGACCTTGCTTCATTTGTATGCAGTCAGACAATGCAGTGCCCACAATCAGAGTCGAACTAGTGGCTGCCAGCTTCAAGAGATGTATACATGAGTGGTAGGTCAACATCCAAATACGATCTGATGCCTTAGAATATTTCAAGAACTAAGGATACCTCATGCAAGTAACTACTAAAACGTCTTTTTCATAACCCAACTAAGAAACACCAGGGTAATTCCAAGACATCTTTGCATACGATGTCCGAGAACACAGTTCGGCGGCTGATTCTAAAAGGGGAACGTGGTCATGGTACCGTAACCAATCACATAGGGACAGTGGGAATAGTGGTGATGCTATTTCCAGCAGAGAAATGGTCACGTTCTTCATCGTAATGTCCTTATTGTTTACCCAATCAGGGTGAGGGGCATCGGTAAAGGATTTACACAGGTAGAGGGAGTTGACTTTGAAGCCACCTACGCTCCTGTGTTACAAGTTAAAGCTTACGCTTGCCTACGCTGCTATGAATGGTATGACAATTCACCAAATGGATGTTGAAACCGCTTTTCTAAATGCGAACCTCCAAGAGTTTATATGAAACAACCTCCTGGATATGATGATGGCTACAAAATTCAAAAATGGAAGAAAACAGACTATTTTTAAAACTCAACAAATCTCTAAAGCAAGCACCACTTATTGGCACCAGACCATTAAAGAAACACTTATGAATCTCGGATTCAGAAACTGTCTGAACGAAGCTTGTCTCTTCAAGAATACCTTAAGAAGCTATTAATAGCTCTTTATGTTGATGACTTATCTTTGGTAAGGATATCAGTGAAATTACTGACATCAAGAAATCTTTGGGTAACACCTACAAGATGCAAGATCTTGGAATTGCCCGAAAATTCATTGGAATCAACCTTCTCATAAAAGAGGATATATTTAAATCCATTGGAATCAACCTTCTCATAAAAGAGGATATATTTAAATCCATATGGGTGACTATGTTGAATCGCTCCTAGAGAGCTATGATATGCAAAGACGCAATCCAGTGATGGTTCCGGCTAATAACGAAAAGTTTGACAAAACACTTGCGAAATCCAACGCACCGGCTGGTGAATATCAGAAATGCCTCACATCAGATCCACTGAATTTCATGCAAAAGTGTCTGTTACCTTCAGGAAGTGTGCCCATATTTTTACGATACATGTGTAACACTCAAGGGACTCACTGGATATTTGTTGATGGATTATGTGTGGGCTCCAAGCCCGCCGAATCAGATGCCGTTTCGGGATCTCCTTCCTACATGTCATGCCTTGTGTGCTTCCAATTCTTTGGATTTGCAGCTGGCCAGCTCAGACTTGAGGCTTGTATGTGGAAAGCAGAGAACTCATTTTGGTGGTCCATTACGAATTGGTCAGTGAAACTTTGCTGGTGTGTAATGCTCCATTGGTGACCATGCAAGTTTCGGCGTCATAACGTTCATTCCGCACATGGAGGGATTTTGTCCAGTGAGACGAAGCAACAGTTTCAGGGATATTGGGCTGAGCCGACTCGAAGGCTTTTTTGAACCAATTGATGCTAAAGAAGGAGCCGGATTGACTCGGGAGCGAGAATAGTTCCTCGTGTTTTACTTGAAACCGGCTCCGAAGAGGCATCGTGCCGTCTAAGCCGCTTCGGCCACGCACTACCACGGGTGCAAATATTTGTCCACCCTGAACCGAGACCCCCGCTTCTGGTGCCTATGGTGGGAATCCTTTCTTGACCCGCCCGAGTTTGCATCCAATAGGCCGCGAGTGGTCACCGCAGGTATCACCTCGACAAGATGACACTAGCCGCCCCCTTTGCACCCATGGGCTGCGCACGAAAAAAGCAAAGCGGGAAGGCTTGAAGTGGCCGGTGGTTGTGATCTCTTCGGGTTCGAACGAAACATGATTCTCGCTGTGAAGCCAACTCTTGACGTCCAGCAACGAATCATCGGGGCTAAACGTAGCTTCAATCGTATCTCCAAGCATTGTTCTTATGGAGAATGTGCACCTTGTTCCGGAAAGGTCCGCAACTGGCGTCTGCGCGAGCCTCCCGACAACATAATGCTGATGATTCTCGAGGAAAGTGCTCCAGGCCACAGCAGACGGGCACGCGGACACCGTGTCTTTTTTAATCATGACACGACTGTAATCGGCACACGGTGGGCACTTTTGCAAGAGAAGCAGGTGGTCGCGAGACATTTGTGAAACGGAGTATCGATCATTAGTTGGCAAGCTACTTTATGCCGCTAAAACTTTTCCACTTGATATTATGTTTGTTGTCCTGAGACTCCAGATACCTCTCAAGGCCAAATGTTAAACACTTGCATCACGCAAGGCGCGTCCTAAGGTACCTAAGAGGAACTACCAAACACGGGATTATATACCGAAGGAACAGGGCTGATAAGCTTATTGGTTACAGTGACTTAGACTTTGCTTCTGAGCCTGATGCCAATTCAAAACTACGGGTTTTCTTTCAGAATTGATTGCACTTGTTCTACTAGAGAATTGATCGAAGGCTTATCATCATCATTTTTGGACAGGGAAGCTTTGGTATTGCGCAGCCCAGTCGATGATTCATTTTGTTTGCCTTGCGACTTGTTTTGTTTGTTGTGGTTCTGGTACTTATTGTTGTTGTTGTTGTTGTTGTTGTTGTTGTTGTTGTTGTTGTTGTTGTTGTTGTTGTTGTTGTTGTTGTTCTTGTTGTTGTTCTTGTTGTTGTTCTTGTTTTTACCGCGAGGTTTGCCAGACTGTTTGCCATTGTTTTTGTTCTTGCCGGGGCCCCTCTTGCTATTGGTGTTCTTTGTACGGAACGTACCTTTAGAGTGGGGGCTTGATTCATCCGTCAGATCGGACGAGTTATCTGAGTCGGATGAGTGAAGATACGTACTGGTCGTAGGGTACGAACCAACAGTAATCGTTCTCGGAGTAGACATTGAAGAGTGCTCACGAGACGGATAAAGTTTCCACGAGATGAGGAAGTTGATAAACGTAGTCACATCCTTAAGAATAGGACCAGTGCCCAGTATCAATGTAAAGTAACCTTCGTTGTATGCCTTAATCTGCAACGGAGTTTTGGCACGCTTGATAGTGGCCATCTGTAAGTGATAACAGAGTTGATCGCGAGAAGAACCAAAAGCTAAACAGTACTTGACGAGAGGTACATAGATACTTTTCGCTGCCGCTTCGATGTATTCAAGCATAGGAATACCAAAACTATGAACACCACTTTCAGTTTCACAGGGAAGCAAGGAGGGAAGGTACTTGGTGTCAACATATTCCTTATTGAAAACACGAGGATCATTGGACGGAATATCAGACAGACATTTTTGTACAAGGGCGGAAAATAGTTGATCTATGGCATCAGCAATGAACGGGATATCAGGAGAGTCTTTGTTAAAGATACCCCGAAAACCATCCGGAGTTCGAATGGTATATTCAAGATGTAACCGTGATATTTTCGAGAAAGATTCGACAATTAAGTAGTAGATCTCAGGAGCACGTAAGCTCTTTGTGGCACAAAGAGGTACCGGGACAATCAGCAGCAGAAATGAAAGTCTCATAATCTGTAGTTTCTTATATTCTGTATCCGGATCAAAACTTGGATGATTCGGTTTACCATAGAGTTTCCAATGGGAGTGAATTTCCAAGCATTACGACGTATCCAGTAACTGAACGTCTTTCATCTAGTTCTTCTGAAGCATAGCTAGCGTCGGAATATGCACAGATGTCGTAGTTTGGATTTGAGCGATAGATGAGACCTAGTGTTGATGTTGCCTTTAGATACCGTAACACTTTCTTTGATATAACTTATGTGGTACTGAAACTTGCTAGAAACCAAAATGACCCCAAAGTGAAACACATAAAGGCGAATGCTCGCAGGTGGATCTATCAGTTACCGTTCCAAACTTCAATCAATTACGTCTACTACAGCTGCAGAAAGCCCTCCATGTTACTACAGCTCAGCTCGAGTGGATTTCAAACCTTCTTAGAGAAATTGGTCATGAGCACGTCTGCCATTTGTTCTGTGATGATCAGGGCTCATGCGTCACTAATTGACCAGGCTTTGGCTACCTTAACAACTTTATTCCATCAACTACAGGCTGTTTACATTTAGACCTGCTGCGGATACGAGTGCCACTTGGCATGGACACATGTGAACTTCAAGGCTTGCAGTAGTGTGCTGGCCTACAAAGTAATTCGCCGGTTTTCTAAGACCCATCTCTTAATCCATTTCGGGGATGTTGAATGTATAAAATAGAGCTCATTATTGGCCGCAGTCCACGCGTTAAATGAGTACCTCAACCTTTCTTTTCTGCCACATTAGGGTGAAAAGACCTTCAAGAATGAAAGCCTTACAATAGGTTCTTTTATATTATGTTGATGAAATGGAGGTTCGCAAAACGGCATCTTGCACTTTTGCACTCGGCGCACCACAGTTAATGCTCCACATTGATGACGATCTTGCCCATGTGATCCTTGCTCTCGAACTGCTTGAAGGCCGCGTGGACCTCGTCCTGAGAAAACCCAAACTCCCTCTCAACAGCCATTGGCAACTTCTTGACGTGGACAAACTTGACCAACTCCTCGAGCAACTGCTTGGAGCCCACGGCGATGCCCCTCACGGTGACGCTTCCGGCGAGCACCAACCTGGCCACATCAGGGTGAACCTTGGGCGTCGACAAGAAGCCAATGATGCCAATGTCGCCGCCTCTCTTGGTGGAGAGAATGGACTTCTCGATGGTGCCGCTTCCGCCGTTCTCAAAGACGTAGTCAACCCCTGCGCCGTCGGTGATTTTCAACACCTCCTTCTCCCAGTCAGGGTGCTTGGAGTAGTTGACCGTGTGGTCGGCTCCGTACTTCTCCTTGACCAACTTCAACTTCTCGTCCGACGACGAGGTGATGATGGTCCGCGCGCCCGCCGCCTTGGCTAGGATCAATCCGGTGATGGAAATGCCGCCCGTGCCAAGCATCAACACCGTGTCCCCCGCAGTAAACCTCTTGCCGCCGTAGAGCGTGTTCCACACCGTGACACCGGTGCACACCATGCAGGCCGCCTCGCCGTAGGACAAGTGGGTGTCCTTTGGCAACTTGACGAGACTGTCCGCGTTCACAGCCTTGTACTGCTGAAGGAACCCGTCTTGTGGGGCACCCCAGCCATTCTCCCAGTCTCTCTGGACCCCATAGAAGTTGGTTGGATCGAAAAGTGCAACAATCTTGTCGCCAACCGCAAAACCCTTGACGCTGGAGCCAACCTCAACGACGTCACCGGCCGCGTCCGAGCACGGAACGACCTGGTCCTTGATTGGGAACCCGTAGGTTCGGTTGGCAACAGCATAGTCACGGTAGTTGAGCGAAAGAGCCCTGACCTTGATCAACACCTCATTGTTTCCGACCTTAGGAACCTGCTCCTGGAACCGCTTGATGTCTCTGTAGTCCTTGCCCTCGGTGGAACGGTAAACGGTGTTAGCAGACATTTGGAATTTCGTTGATGGTTGTATTTGTAGTTTGGTTAGATGAAAAATGGTGTAACCGGGATGAGCCGGTACTTATAGTTGGTTCGGGTGGGACCTGTCATGACAATTTGCAAACCACCCCATACATTTCTGTTACTGCTGCGAATTTGTCAGCGCTCAGTTGCTGCTTCGAAATTGCTGCATCTCTCAGGGCGCGCTGCACGCAGCTGCACGCGGCAGTCACTTTCTTGCAGTTGACAGGAAACTGACACTGACTCGCCGATGCCGCTTCTTCACCGGTTCGTATTTCTGTGCATGCTGGTATGTTTGCTCGAAAAACGTTCACGTGCAAGTGCTTGGCCGACGCAGATCCCGTTTGGGTTGTTTGTAGCCGAGGATGGCTTCGGGCGGTGTTGAAGTACGACTGATAAATGCGGGAGGGATACTCTTTTCGGAACGCACTGCCTCGCTGGGCATTGCATGTCCCGGACTGCATACAGACGGATTGAATGTTCGCATGCACTTCTCTTGGCCTGCACTCTGACTCCAATGATGCTGGTAAATGATCATGTGCTAGTGTTTACGCAAGACTGGTCATGGTATTAGGAACACTAAGCTAGGGGTTCAGTGGTTGACCACTTAGAATCAATGGCGTGTCAATCCGCGCTCCCGCTTAGGTATACCTGACCGGCGGAGTTGAATCTCCGCTCCCCAATGGGCTGTCACATCCTACAATGTTCCAGCCAATCAGAAATGAGAAACAGATGGCCTGCAATCCTGAGCACGGGCTGCACCTCCCATGCAATCAGCCTCTCTGTCTGGGGTGTACGGGTGCAGCTCCCAACATTGCAGACGTGGACGACCCAAGTCTGTGTGCACACTCTATGCACAAGAGCTTAGTTAGAACAATGTCTCCACCAAGCGGTTGCAATGACGATGGCGCAGCCTAAAACGGACGCGGGAAGGCCCCTCTCATTAAGGAAGGGACTGCCGCCCCAAGGTAATTTTTCCCAAGGTAGGGTAAATTATCAGGCGACGAAGAAAGCTTAGTATTTGGGATGCAAGAAACAAAAGGATGACCACAGAGGTTCCAGAATTAAACAAGCTGGTAGAAGACAACGTGAGAACTACACCCGACTAAGGGAGAGTACATAACAACTCTCTACACCTCGTTTATTATTATAACTTTACCTGTTAGACTCCCCATGGGTAGTGCGCTCCCCATAGGTGCTTTGTTGAACTGTGATGTGCGGCTAGACGCGGCATGACGTCGGACCTTGCCTCTAGGCTCGGTCCCAACCGCCCTGTTTCCCTTCCTCTGAGTTCTAGACCGATAGCCCTTATCTCGATGAGGCTTACCCGGTCGACCGCTCGGCACGACTAGCCCGATCAAGGCTCTAACGCCCGAACACGGGGGCGCAGTCGTGGCCAACATTTCTATGTAACTCGGGTGATTCCCCTGTTTTACGGATCATCAACAAATACATCTCTCCAAGTACTCACGTCTCACTCGAACCTGAAACATATGGTGCTACATATCTATTTTTTCATTTTTATAAATAAAATTATTTATGGACTATATCTTATACTTATATGTGTTAGATCCACCATGGGTAGCGCGCTACCCATGGATACCAAATTTACCTGCGACGTACGCTACAAGGGGAAACCATCGTTACCCCCACTTGGAGAGAGACGGGCGCTATCCCGACCGACTATCTCCGAGACTCAGATGGCACCAGCTGTATCTTATCCGATGCAGCGCCGTGTTTTTACCCAAATGCAACGTCGTGATTTTCTTAGATGCGGGACAAATACCCGCCTCCAGGCGCCATTGGTCTAGATAAGCCAGACCAGGACTTATAGGGACGCCAAAGGCGGCCCGGACGTGTATAACACCCCACTCCGACCAATTATGGCGCCATCGTGCCCCCACGGCGGCTGGAAATGGCGCAACCAGGCCGGCATCTCGCCATGAGGCGCCCGACGCCTCATGCGGGCCGGGCCAGTTTTTATCTATATAAGTTTGGATGATCCCCCTTGTTTTAGGGATCATCAACGAATACACCTTCTCTTAAGTACTTGACGCTGAAAACAACTACAAAAGAATATAACAATATGCCTCAAAAAATATATATCTGTTAGATCCAATATCAACTAATACACCTTCTCTTAAGTACTTGACGTTAAAACAACTTCAAGAAACATAACAATATCTATTTTTTATATTGTAGGCTCGTGTGTGACATGAGGTCATTCACAAGGTTATCATGGGTATGGGTTCAAGGGCATATCAGAAGCGTAAGTGCCTTACAAGTTCCTCGAAGGGATAGTATTATACGTTGTCAATATTGATATTGGATCATGTCATTCATGTGAGGGGTACTTTCGAGCCAAAAAAAAATAATAACTCCGGAACTCAGAAGGAACTCCTGGGAAGGAATTCGGATGTCGAGGGATAACGCAATCTAGAGACATTACGAGCCAAGAGAGTATGCTGGTGAAGGAGGAATTAGGAGTATTCAGACCGGGAAAGCATAAAGTGAATCTTGAGGTGTGCTCAGGGAAGAGCTGCAAGGAAGTGAAGGATGAACATACAGAATAGGTGGGGGAAACTCTTATGCTCGGAGCAAAGAGAGATGCGATATGAGCAACAGAGATCCGATATGAGCAACAGAGATCCGATATTGGCTATCAGGATGTGAAACCGTTGAGGTAGTTGGAGGAAGTCTAGGAGAAACACAAGAGTGCGGCCCACATGACTGTGAGATACCACTACAGACCGGGAATTAGACCAGAAAGTGTCAATCGACTGGAAAGATGTTCAAGTGCTTGAGCCCATCTGAAAATGTCCTGGGAAGTCCCATATCATGGTCGTCGAAGTTGCAAGGGACAATAGGTGCGTCTACTGGGAGCAAAAACTATGTTTTTCGGGCAACAGAGAGGCATGTGTGGTTGTCGACAAAGTTGTAAGAGACCATAGCGTCTACTGGGAGCAAGAGTTATTTGGGTCCTTGGGCAGCGGAGAGGCATTTCTGATTGAGGAATCTCATGAAGGAAGAATCACACAATGCAAGCGACGTCCCGCGAAAAAGGCAGCGTGGCGTTAACAAGAGAGGCATCAGAATAAGAGACGACTCTGGGGGCTAAGTATAGTTTTGGTATTATAAGTTCCAGTCAATGCAAGTAGACAATAAAGCTTAACAGACCTTTTCAGTTGCATCATGGCGGAATGTCCCTGGCTGAATGTCCGTGGCGGAATGTCCGTGGCTGAATGTCCGTGGCTGAATGTCCGTGGCGGAATGTCCGTGGCTGAATGTCCGTGGCTGAACGGGTCTTTGACACGCTATGTACCCCTAGCAAGCAAGTTCAGGATTCCGTTGGTGGATACGAGATGGGTGGAATACTTAAAATTCCCGCTCCTGATTGAGGGTAAGACAGGAGGAATCTGAAAGTGTAAAGTCTAGTAATAGACCCACACAGGAATAAGATGGTACAGAGTATGCAAGAGTCGCAGTGCAGCAACTGCTCGCATCGCGAATGTTCCCAGTGACGAGACTGAATGCCCCGCGACCCGCAAAACACCCGTGCACCCCGAAAATGCCCGCTAGATCCTCTAGATCATGCCCTTGCCCTAGATCATGTGCCCCACTTCTCGGTCCTTCCGCAAGAGTCCTCGCAACTCATCCTCCGAGATGTTCAATGCAATGCTTCGATACCGCTCGCTGCGCACGTTCTGCTGCGTTAGTAGGCCCTGGTCCACCAAGTCATTCACAACATAACTGAGATGCCGCATGCGAATGTCTCCGCCGTAGAGTAAAGACACCATCGTGGTATCCGCAGGAAGATCCCCCAAAAGCGGCAGGCTTTTTGTCTCAAGCATGAGCGTGTTCTTCATCTCGTCGAGAATGTCGCCCAACGGGTTCTCTCCGCATCCCGACCTTCGCATTCTTAATAGCACGCCAACCAAAAGTAGCTTCGACGCAAATGGCAATGTCTGTACAAGCCGAGCCGTGGGCGAATTGACGGTTTCTGTGATGGCGATACCAATGTGCTCGATCTTCACGCCGTAGCTCTGCTCGGCCTCCGGAACATCGGCCGTGTTCGCCGTTTCCAAGTATTCTCTCTCAGCAATCTCCACTGCCCGTCTGCAAATGGTCAAAGCTCTGCGGGCATCGCCGCTGACAATGGCAACCTTTTTCGACGCAAAGCGCATGGCGTCGGGCGTGATTTCCACGATTCGCTTGTTCGTTTCGCTGAGCATCCTCAACCGGTTCTCGATGATCGTCCCCAACTGCTCCTCCGTGTAGCCACGGAACGCTATCCTGCGGAGCCCTAAACGGGACGCAATCTTATTGGAAAACACTCTTTCGGGTAAATCCATAGTGTTGGCCACGGCAATCACAATCAACTTGGAGTGCTGGTATGTGGGCCAGTTGAAGAAGTTGTATATCACCTTCTGGCTCTTGGTCACCAATTGGTCCAATTCGTCCATCAAAATAATGAGCGGTTTTTTGATATCCTTTCCGCGGGAGAAGTACTCCTCCAAAAGAAGCGCCGCATTGGAGGGCGTGACTTTTATTCCGGTCAAGTGGTCCCACAATTTTTCGTATGCCGAGTTGGGCGTCAAGAGCTTGAGCGAGTTGATTTCCAAAAAGTCGAATTCGTCCACATACCCACTTTGCACGTTGTCTCGAAGCGCAGCCACAACTTCCCTGATGGTCGCGGTTTTACCCACCCCAGGCATGCCACTGATGTAAATGCATGTGCCGATTTGCTCCATAATGGCGCTTTCCAAATTCATGTAAAGCTCATCGAACTGCTCCTCTCGACACGGCAAGTGGTTCACGCGTGTAGAAGTATGGAGCTTTTCCTTCAACTCCAGGAATGCCTCGGACGCCGGACTTTCGGCCGTATCCGACATATCAGAATTTCCACGTGAAAAACTGGGTAAGCTGGAACGCTGGCTTCCGGTTTTGACTTTGAACCATCTGTTGACGGGCGACAAAACGTCCACCACTTGCTGGAACATATCACTACCTCTAGCCGAGTCCCGGTTGCTTCTTCGGGGAGTCTCGTTCTTTCCCTGAAGAGTTCTTTTTTTCCGGGGTGTCGATATGGACTCCGCCTCCGACTCCGAATCTGCCTCCGACTCCGATTCTGACTCTGGCTCAGCTTCCGGATCAGATTCAGAGCTCTCCGCATATGACACAGGCTTTTTGGATGGTTTTCTTTTTCTTGATGACTCCACAACTGCACGTTTCCGGGGGGAAACAATTATCAGTGTCTTCTCTACGATAGCAAAAACAGCCAGAGCGTAGTCGGCCTTCAATAGTTCAACCCACTCGGAGTAGTCAAACGGTTCAGACACATGTTCCAAACTCAAGTCGGCAGCACGGCAACAGAAGAGGTCAGACCCATTGCGGCATTGACTTCGGGATTTCACGTCCACTTTCCTGCTGATTTGGCTGATATCCACACGAATGTTTTTGGAGAGCAAGACATATTCACAGCCAGGGATTCCAAGGCCGACTTCCGATCGCTGCAGGTCTTTTCTGAGGCCCTGGTCATTCAGTTCTTCTCGTCTCACTTCCGGTATATTTTTTCCTCCATTGTTCGACGAATCCGAATTTTCCAAAGCTTCTGCGTTGACCATGGGGAGAACCCATAACTCGGCTTTACCCAGGAGCGCCAACGTCAAGCTTGTGATGACTGCAGCAAATCCCGTTTCTGCTTTGGTCCCCATCTCAACTTCGGGGAGGAAGTCCAACTCGCCAGAAGCATCTGAATTGATAAAGATGGAATCTCCCACGGAGAGTACAGCCTTGTCACTATCCCTGGTGAGCGAGGGGTAAATGTTGGCTGACGGAACTCCTCTCCGGGTTCGTCGAGTCAAGGGCGCTGAATCGTCGTGATCCTGCACGATGCGCCATTCGCCCATATCATTGAACCGGGCCATTGTATGCAGACAGCCTTGGTAGGGTTCTTGGGAATTGTGCGGGAGATGCTCTTCAGAATGGGGCAAATTGGATGCTCCTGGAATGATTTGTAGAGGATGGAGCGCTTCAACGAGGTGCGCATTGTTGATCCTGCACAGAGCACGCGGCACCATCATTGGGACTCGAGAGGGTGCCTAGGGGCCCGGAGCATGCGGTAAGAAGCCGTTCACGGAGTCGTGTGTGGGTCAAATTAAACCAGGGGCCAAGGGCCCAAAGATGCCGGGATTTGCAAAAGCCCATGGGCGGATCCAAGGTGACACCGAAGAAGGAACCACTTCGTCATGAGTACACCATGGCCTTTTCACTCATATAATTCGATACACTCATTCTTGTATCATTAGCCCAGCTATCAGCATTTATAGCTAATCAATGGGTGGACCTAGACCCCTAGAAATCAGTTGAACCTTAGTTAAACCTTGAAGCCATATGCAGCACATCGATGTATGCTTGTTATCTTTGAAAGATGTCACGGGGTTGATGGTTAGGCGAAAGCCCCATATAAATGGTTCACCCAATGGCTCGGCTTGTTGGGTTCGAGCTGATGCTATGCTATATTTTTATGTTCTGTTTGTCTGTGTACCCTTGTCTAATTTTGTTTATCTGACCTTATTATCTGCGTCTGATTGTCTATCTGACTTTCTTATGTGAACTGTCTGTCTTTGTCTCGTCTGTTTAACAGACTAATTTGTTCTCTGATTCTCTCTGATTCTCTGATTCTCTGATTCTCTGATTCTCTGATTCTCTCTGATTCTCGGATTCTCTGATTCTCGGATTCTCTGATTCTCTGATTCTCTGATTCTCCTGATTCGCTCTGATTCTCTCTGATTCTCTCTGATTCTCTGATTCTCCTGATTCTCTCTGATTCTCTCTGATTCTCTGATTCTCCTGATTCTCTCTGATTCTCTCTCATTCCTGTCTGAAACTGCGTCGGTCCAAAGTCTACTCCAGATCAGGCAGTAGGTCCATATTCCGAAGATGGCCCCTTACAGAGCCACTTTACTTGTACACTAATATAGGCTCACCGACGTTCACAATCTCCTCAATGTTCAACTTCAAATCAAATGCCTTGGACAATATAATCTTAAAGATCTTCTGCACATTGATGGAATGGCTCGTGGAGCAGAATATCACCGGCAGCCGCATGGCCTTGCCAAACTTCTTGGCCTGCACCGTGACCTCGTGCTGGTCTTGGGGCAGCAAGTCAATAAACTCGTCGTACTTGGTCCCCACGAGAAACGGGATGGCGGTTTTGTTGAAGCCTCGCACCTGGCGGTACCACTCCTTGATGGAGTTGAGCGTGGACTTCCGCGTGAGGTCAAACATGAATAGGATGGCCACGGCGTCATTGGACACGAGCGGCAACATGTTGATGAATTCCTTCTGGCCGCCGAGATCCCAGATCAGGAATGTGATGTTGGTGCTGCGGATCTGGATCTTCTTGTCCATGAAGTTGACGCCTAGCGTCTGGATGTAGTCTTCGTCGAAAGAGCCCTCGACGTATTTGACCATGAGGGACGTTTTGCCGATTTGGGAGTCTCCTATGAGGCCCACTTTTAGAGCGACTCTGCGGTTAGTACGGGGGAGGACGGCCAGAGGGCGCCAGCGCGGAGCAGCGGGTGCTTCAACCAAAGAAGGATGCCAAATAGCCCGTGCGGCGCGGTGGGCAGAGAGACGCCGGTTTATACACACTGGTTGCTTTGTTCGGGTTCCATGGCGTTGTTATTGTTGGTCTGTGGCCTGTAAGCCAAGCGCGAGACACCCGTGCACCGGGCCCCGCCTTCGACCACCGACCCAGGCGAAGGTCGGCAGGGCGTGCCGCTGCACAAACACAGGTGTTTGGCAAACCGAGTGCCGAAGCTGCTGGATCTATTGCCGAAGAGCCGCTGGATTGCCGAAGGAGCTGGAGTGCAGGAGCGGCGGATGCAGGACGGGCCAAAGAATACGCTAGAGAGTTCCATTCACAAATAAACTACCAAATAACCTTACAATCCGAACAAGTCCAATTATTATCCATGACGAAGATCACGTCGCTTATTATTAGAAGCAAAATATGCTCTTATTTATTGCCACAGGTGCAAATTATTAGTTTACCGCCTAAGATGCGACCATTACATTATCTAGAGACAACTACGGAATCATTATATAAAAGATGCCGTTATTGAAGGAACCAGGAGAAGCTACAAAAGCATTAAAAGAAACGGATTAAGTTACACCGAATACTAAAAGACCACGGAAACAATCAGTAATGGATCAGCGGGATTCAGAATGTCCGTGAGTGATTTGCAGATCGGGTTCCTTGACAGAGATTGAAGTGAGAAATGAAGTGGTTGGACCAGAAAAGATGGGCCAACTACCGCTGAATGAATCGGGAGATATGGAAGCTGGACCAAATGAGTTGGGACAGGTGTCTGTATCGGCCTCGAAAAGATGATTGACAATACAGGTAGTCGAAACAGGGGACCTGGGGCAAATTTACGTGAATGACACGATCGGTGAAGGAGTTGGACCAAACGACTTGAGACAGCTGCCTGTCACCACAATGAATGAAGGAGTAGCTGGTTCCAATGTCCAGGATCCGGACCCCGTGAAAGAAAGAGATCTGAGCGAGTCAGCCGGTAGTCTCATTGGTTGGTCGGCTGGACAATCCGACGCCAATGCGCATAGGACTACTGTGGATGCTGCTTAAGAGGGGGTGGCTGGTCTGACTGTCCGAGACCAGGGCCGTCTGAATGAAAACGATATGAACGAGTTAGCCGATAGTTTGATTGGAGATCCGCCTGGACAACCCGGTGCCAATGGTCAGAGAACTATTGTGGATGCTGCTCAAATTGAAAGCAACAAAGACGATGGACTGTCTGCGTTGGATTGAATGAAACTGAAAGCAACAAAGGCGATGGACTGTCTGCGTTGGACTTCAGTAATGAAATCGTTTTGGTTCTTGATCAGGATACCCAGTCTCTGAATGAGTCCATGCAGAGGAAACCTAAGCGTGCAACAGCTCACAAGGCGAAAGAAAAATGGGAGTCTCTTAAATCCAGAAGGTGACGTCAGATTGCAATCATTTAGCTGGACGGCTGTACATCACAGGGGGAGGGGTTTTGGGATTACCTCCTCGTGATGATATCAAACAACTCACCAGTTCAGGGGGAGTGTATCTCGATTTGGGTGTACCGCATGATGAAGGTGATGTCGAGAATAAGAAAATAGAACTGGTGAGGTGTTTGCAGTTTGATGTGGAAAGTGACTTGTCATCGTTCGATATGTCGAAGGTTGATTGGATTCGCACTCTACAGGCACAACCTTAGGATGACGAGAGGGTACCAAAGACTTATAAGGAAGCTATGCGTCGAAAAGATAGGATACCCCGAAAGCATGTGATAAGGAGATGGGTGCTCGTGATAAGAACGGAACATTTGAATTAGTGATACTACCAAGATGGCCGATAGGTGCCAAGTGGGAGTTTGCACTGAAGGATAGTGACTTACACAAACCAAGACGTGTGGTCTTGGGGAACTTCCAGGAGGAAGGTATTAACCATCAAGAGATCGAATAGAGGTGATACGATGATATTGAAAGTTGACAAGAGAAACAGATGGCTTGACAAGGACACCACTGAAGAAGTTACAGGACATCAGGCAATAGAAGAAAACTTCAGGTAACGGACGTAACGAACAAGGATCAAAGATGTGAACGATAAGTTGACAGTTCCAGAAAAGATGAAACTTGAGGACAAGCATCACAAGAGGAGGAGGATGTTAAACATAAGACCACCCATTATCCATATAAGATACTTGAGGGCAAGTATGGATCTAAGAGGAGGAGGATGTTAGACGTGAGAAATCCTATTCCCATACCCAGGGCAGGACTACCTTGTCCACGTGAGCTGTGCGAACGTGACCTGGTGTATGCGGCCTGGGACGTCAAGCCTGTATTCGCAATAGGGTCTAAGCTTCTAACTGCTTGTCAATGGTTCTGGATCGTTTCAGGAACGTTCCCGTCATTCTCCCATTTGCACGTGCGTCGATTTCGGTTCTTCAGGTGTTTCCATTTCTCTTCTGCATCATTGCAGACTTGCAAATTTCATCTGATCGTACCCTTCTCGAGCGGTTCATGCCCCCGGTTGTTTCATCGTTAAAGCGAGGGTTCCTGGTGGGCTTCGCTACCAATGTTAGAAGAATTCACGAGCTTAACGTCCCAGGTCGCATAATAATTCTAACAGTCTTTTGGAACTGGCACCTGCACGCTAGCCCTTCATGGTACATTTTAAGGAGATTCTGCCACCGTCCGTCTTAAAGATCTGCTCCCTTTGTTCGGCCTTTCCTAATGGGGACCGTGGGGTATTGGAGGCACAAGCAACGGGCAATCAGGAGGCGGGTAACGTGACAGCAACACGCCAAGAGCTTCTAGAGGCGAGGTTGGCGTTTGGCCATGACCAGCCTGGCCAACGTTCGAGTTGCGCGTATTCCAGGTTGAGCAGGGGCGGGTATACGTCCACGAGGCTCATTGCAGAGTCCACGAATACTTGTTTGAGCTTTGTCTGAGACTGTTTCGTCCGAGGATTCCAAGCTGGAACGACGGATTCAAAGGACGAAGAATGATGGATCATGAAGAATGATGGTACACTTTGGACATTCTACCGCGGCGAATACGGACCTTTTGGGACAAATGCCGCATCCGGCTAAGCTGGCGTAGGCAAACCCGGACCCACCCCCACATTGAGAGCGGTCGAGGGCCTTCCCGGAAGTGCCGGCGCCATCAGAACAAACCATTGCCGACCGCCTCGGGAGCAAGGCGTCCCGGGACACCCTGCCGAGGACGCGATCAAGTCGAGACGATTCGGGCACGGAAGCCCGGGTCAATTCCCCAGGCGAACCAACGCCTCTGACCATTAATGACTGGACAGTCATCCGTTCCAAGGCATCATCTTGTGCCTCGGACGAAACCGCACTCGTCCATTCCCCCCATGTAAACGGTGCAAACTCGTTCAAACATGGATGCTTCCGGTAGGGAGGTGCTAATCACGCTTTTGCCAAATAAGACGCGTCCCGCCCCAAAGACTCTGCCTCACCTAACCATTAGACCAAAGACTTCTGCCCATCTTCCAACAAAGAGCCTCGTTTCCGTCAACCAATTAGATTGCACGGGGCAAAGGTCAGCTGCCGGTTTGCCTGCCCTTATTCACCAAACCGGTCTTCCCCAGGACCTGGTCCAGATCACCCAGCTCAGGCCGCTAGTGGAGGTTGGCGAACGTCGGCGGGTACGACTCGAAGGATAAAGGACTATTGCACGGCGCTTTCTTCCTCTGTCCGCCGCACCGAGCCGCCCCTGACACCAGTACCCCTTTTCGCAGCCGCGGCTGCAATCTTACCAGCTGTAACACCGTCTACGTGGAGGTCTACCATTGCGGCAACGCCCCCGCCATCGTTCATATTATAGTCTGCAAAAGCACATGCCAGTGACTGAAACACTCCAGGAAAGTCCCGTCTGATCCATTTTAGGAAATTGCAAGCGGACCATGGCGGTCAAGGGCTCATAACCGTTCTTGGTTTCTCTTTTCTGGGGCAGGAACCCGGAATGAAATCAGAGGGCCAAGTGATATGAAATGTACAAAAGTGATATCCTTGGTGTTGGCACCCCTCGGCTACTACCACCCAGATGTGCACAAGAGACTCCACTTACACTAAAGCTTGTACACAACCTCCACGCCTGCCTCCCTTTTTGATTTTAAAGGAGGCAACGTATGAGTACGCTTATGCCATCCATTTTCTGGTCATGTAAATGAGAGGACAAATCTCATGGTCATCGAAATTGCAAAAGACGGTGGCATCGTCAGCAAGCGAGGCTGAAACCTTTGGACAAATTGAAGGGAGTTGCGAGCAGTCTGGTTGCGGGATTTCATGAGAATGAAAGTCCAAGCAAAGGAACAACTATACGGATCTGGAGCAACTAAACGGATCTGGAGCAACTATACGGATCTGGAGCAACTATACGGATCTGGAACGACAATCAGAACATAGTCAAACAAGTGGCTACTGAAGGGTTCAAGAGAGATGTGAAACATGCCGAGATCAAGTATCGGCCGGTGAGTTGTTACACACTCGTTAGCGGATTCCGGCTTCCATCCACCGTCCGGCTGTCTACAAGAACTAACACCTTTTGTGGTGTCTGATTAGCGTGAATTCTGGCACTTTAACTATACGTTCGGTTCATCCTGGTCGCCAGTTCTGCCCACCAAGCTCTACGTCCGAGAAAATGTTCAATAAAGTAACAAATTCTTTCTTCATAAAAAACAAGAAAGTATGCCGCATAATTTCTTCCATTAAGATTATTATTATACAGTATGTCTGGCATGCTCATTCAGATTTCCGGGCCGTACCCAGCTGCCTGTAGCCGAGATCAGCAGCTGGACCTTGCGCATATAGAGAAGATGAAAATGGGGGCCACTGGGTTTGGGGTGCCCTCCCAAGTAAGCATTAAATGTGCTTTGGATAGGAAGGGGCAGAGGTAACAGAGCAAGAAGCTCCGAGCTCCGAGCTCCGAGCTCCGAGGTCGAAGCATTCGAAACGGTAAATAAATAGCCAGGTCTTGCTAATCGCCTATCGTCCACATACCAGGCCACAAACCGGAGCTGTTCCGTAGTTGGGCAACATAACAGAAGCTTCGATCAAGCCTTGAGTGAAACAAAGCTTGTTCCAAGACGGCACCATTCCTGACCTGGTGAATGCGCTCCCGAAGAACTAATAATAACCGTTAAAGCTGGTATTTCCCACTTCTTTCAGTCTATTACTGCTTGGTTTTCTCAAGACGTGCGCCATATTTTCTCCACCAGGAATATTGAGCCATCACTCAATCTGTTATTTTGGTCCCTAGACAATGAAAGAGAGGTCCATTTCAGTATGAGATTTCTCTTTGTTGAATGGGTGCACCCTATGATAAATACCGCAGTATACGCTGTATTGTGAAGCTTTCAACCAGGCGATGATGAATTCGCTTAATTGCTGGCCTGATTGGTGCGTATCGATTCTTGACTGAGGAGCTTTGCATGCCTTCCTGGACTACTTCTGTTTTCCTCGTACCATAAAGGGCGGTCCAGGTCTAGTCAACAATCTAGCCAGCCGACGCAGCTGTCCAGGAGCTGTCCAGGAGCTGTCTAAAAGCTGTCTAAAAGCTGTCTAAAAGCTGTCTAAAAGCTGTCTAAAAGCTGTCTAAAGCTGTCTAATAGCTGTCTAAAGCTGTCTAATAGCTGTCTAAAAGCTGTCCAAAAGCTGTCCAAAGGCTGTCCAAAAGCTTACCCATGGGTAGTGGTACCAAGCTCACTCGTGGATGAGTGGAGTCGCCATGAGCCTAATGACCTGCAACCGTCAAACTCACTTATATATCGTTCAAATAATTATTTCTAAGTTACAAGATGATGACGAAACTATTACAAATATAATAATCAAGTTAAAATAAGACCATAATAAAGTAATAAAAGCAGTCGTTAGACCAGAGTCCCCACTGACGCTCTATATAAGAATTGATCTCATCAATGTGGCCGTTGTGACGCTATTCGTCGGCTCCAGTTCCATGGCTAGATTTTCACTATTACCTACATCTGAATAAGATTTCTCTTTCTCTTGTATCATTAACTTAACGCTCTTCTTTCCCATAAGTGGTATTCATAAAACCTGCATCTAAAGGTGAGAATCACGTGATAGGTCCTAAATGTTAAATATATACAAGGTTCTATCAAATCGTGGACATGTATATAACGTAAAGAAGTATGAGACAAGTGTAAGATGCAATAGTAGGGGGCTTTTTCAGGCTTGGATGACAGGCTGGACTTGTCCCCGGGAGGGTCATCATGGTGCATCGTGGGCTTGCGCTTTCGGCGACTTTCTTACCGCCGAGGTTTCAGTCTCCAAGCTATCCACGTCCCGGATTTCCTTATCTATTCCCTCGTCTCATTGGACTGGAACATTCTAGAATGTGACAGGCCAATGACGAGCGGAAATTCAACTCCGCTCAGTCTGGTTTAAATAGAGCAGCAGGAGCGCGGTTTGACAAGACCTCATTGATTCTGAGCGGTCAATCACTGAAGTTAAGTGTCGCCAGAATATATTATCATGACTAGATTGAGACGTAATATGAGGAAGCTCTAGACTCCGAAAAGGAAGCCTATGACCCTTATATCGAGAATCAAAAGAAACAAAAGCACCAGATTGTGCGCACGCTCAACACCAACTAGTAAAAGTATTGTGCCTGTTGAACTGTGGGATGTGCGAACCTGTATTTGGGACTGCTCTGGATGCAGTCCAGCGCTTGTGTGCAGACTACTGTATGGAGGATGCATAGGTGAAACATGGTGAGCGACATTCACACTCTTCAGGACATCTGGTGCAGCTGAAACAACGGCGAATGCACGAATATGGTATATGTAGTATGCAAGTTCACTTACGAGCTCCCGTCGGCCGACTTGGGAGTTCCAGGAAAAGATATTTAAGTGCGGAATGCCCGCTCAGGTTTGAGGGGCATCGATTATGAAAGCTCATTCAGCGAGATCCTAGTATAGATACATACAGAGACGAATAGACATGACCGAGATGATGACCCAAGTTCCAAACACTACTAGAATCATTGGGATACTAATGATAGCACTGTTCCAGATTATGTGCAGGTGAGCGTGAAGCTCAACAGTGCCACCCCCGTCGGACTCAATGTGAGTGATATCTGCAACCATAAAGGTTGATAACTCTTCCTTGAAGGTATGCAACTACTCTAGTAGTTGACCATGTGAATGTCACTGGATCCCATACAAAGGCTACGGTACGTAGCACATAAGAGTAACTGTTGGAACGTGAGAATCAGTGCCCCTGCGGGCACTGCATGCTCACATGACTGTGTACAGATGAACCAAGGGTGAAGGGGTTGACGACCCAAGTCTGTGTGCACACTATGCACAAGAGCTTAGTTAGAAGGGATCAAACAATGTTCTTCCCTGTACCTCCTAATTGAGCGGTTGCAATGACGACGGTGCAGCCCTACAAGGGGCTGCGGCTAGTGAAGGCCCTTTTGCATTATTTAAGGAAGGGACCCCAAGGTAGACAAGAGCCATCCAAGCAGATCTTAGTACCATTGACAATACGATACAAGAGACTGACAATACACGATACAAGAGATGACTACAGAAGTTCCCCAATTGAAGAAGTTGCTAGCAGACAAATTGATTACTGTACCGAAGTATAGAAGAGTACACCATAACGCTCAACAGGTTATGGGCCCTACACTGGCTATCTCCAAAAAGAAACTTCCATATTTTCTTGAAATATCAACGAAGACTCCGATTCTTGAAGCTGAGTTTGTGAATGCATTGGAAACGTTCCCGGAACCTGAATACCTTTGGGTATACTACGAAGGCGTGGATAGAGTGTTTGAAATCTTAAAGGGCAAACCACAGCCCATGTTACCTGAAGTTGAAGTTTTTGTTATGAACTATCTCCAGAGTGTGGAGATAGACATTCTCCATTTGGCTGAAAGACACATGTCCCCTCAAATCTACGCGAGAGTTGTCACTACTCAAACAGCTGGTGATATCCGGCGGTTCTTTGAAAAATATCAGCCAAGTGACAAGAATTGGGAAGGTTACGTGTATCTTGCTGAGCACTGTCACAAGGAGAGCCCTGAAAAGTTCATCACCACGCCCTTTCGTGCCCATGTGGCAGTCCAGTACTTCATGTGTCTCTTTGCACATGGATATGATGCTAAACGTATCATCAAGGGATTAAGCAAGTGTTTGAAGCATGACATGCTCGAGTTTCCCACCCAGAACTGTTCGACCCAGAAGGTTCGGCAATTTCTTGACCTGCTTAGATTTAATCTTCAATGGTGAACCCATTCCTTGGCCTCAATGACTTCATTACGGCCTGGATATAATGACTTCATTACGGCCTGGATATAATGACTTCATTACGGCCTGGATATAATGACTTCATTATCGTCCTGCCTGGATTTAATGTCTTGATTAACCAAGTCGGTCGGAATTCCTTCGTTGCAGCTTCCGGTCAAAACAAGTGTTCTGCTGCGCCGGCAAAATACATTCATCAAAAGACCTTCCTTTATCGCGTCCCACTTGCAACAACACTGTGCCGTAACCCGTGGATTCCATACAAGTATTGTTGGCTACCTTGAAATGGCATTGTTCAACAAATGTCTGAAAGAAGTCGATTCACGGCATGAACTGCACTGCCAGAGTCCCATACAAAGACCACGGCACGTGGTAAAGACGGGGTGGTTGATACATCGGCTGTTTTCTTGTTCCTCTTTGGACATTGAGAACAAATGTATCCGTTTTCTTGACAACGGAAACAGGTCTTCTTCAGATAGTCCGTCGGGTGGCCCTTTTCTTGACAACGGAAACAGGTCTTCTTCAGATAGTCCGTCGGGTGACCCTTTTCTTGACAAAGAAAACAGGTCATCTTCAGATAGTCCGTCGGGTGACGCTTGGCTTTTGAAACTTTTCCACTTTTCCGAACAGCCACTACACTCGGTGTCGTCGGATTATCATTGAGGCACATGTGTACAGGATGTGATGTCGAAACTTTCTAAGAAATTCAACATGAAGTGGGTACTCAAAATTCTTGGGAATTAACTTGAATGTCGGTGCCCACTCAATAATCCTGGACCTTGAGGACTATATCTACAAGCTAAAAGTGCTGGAAAGGGAGCGGATTATACGCCAGGGGCACTGATTCTCACGTTCCAACAGTACCTGGTAGTTCATTCGATACATGAGTTATATAGACCCACCCATTCCTCCCTCCAAAAAGGAGAATCGAGGCAAAAACCGTCGAAGGACAAAAAAATGTTTGATTGAAATTGCAAAAGAAGTGGGTAGGACAGTTTATTATGGGGTAAGGGTAGCAGTTAAAAAGCAGACCAGGTAAAGTTTTAAAGTAGGATCTTTTTCAGTAGATGAAAAATAAATTCATATGAAAGATACGTAAAGTATCTAAGTTTGAGTTCTGTTTTTCAACATATCCATTGTTTGTATGCCTACTCATCTTCTTAGTATATTCGTAAGCCAATCTATCAGACATTAACAGTTCTAGGTGTTCAATATTTAGCATATCTTTAGGTGCACCTTTACAGTATTTATTTCCACACCATCTCTGTTTAAGTATTAAGCATACTAGGACCAGCCATTATCGTTCTATGGATTCTTCCATTTTAATCAATATTGAAGATGTTCACATACACTTGGAGGATAGTCGCTCCTTGACTTTAGTCCGAGTCACTCCCCATGGAAACTCTAAGGCAAACCGGATCATCCAAGCTATGACCCGGACAGGGCAAGTAAGGAAATACATATGAGCCTGACTCTTCGTCTTCTTCGGTTGAGATCTGGTCAATCCTTTTATGTCAGCCGGTACTGTTTTGCTCCATCCTTTTGACATCCCATAGTGCAGCAGAAAGCTGGTAATATCATGTAAATGTACTTTGGTATAACCATTTCCCACATTGATGGTAATACCGAGAAAGTTCTCGGCTTCTCCCAAATCCCTCATTTTGAAGCGCCCGCTTATATCTTTCGTCTTTGAAACTTCTTCCATGTTTCTTCCTAAGACTAGAATATCGTCAACATAGAGCGCTATTAATACCACCAAGTCTGCAATTTGTATGCTATAAAGCACGGTTCATGGATGGCTCTTTTGAATGTAACGGATGTCATCTAAGAACCTAAGTTTTATCACAAGATTTTTTAAATTCTTCTACAATAGTTGATTTCTGTATAAGCTGTCGGTATCACTATATATTATATCCTTTACTTTTCTGCATAGAGTATAATCTATATCTGGAAGCGCTTTGAAAGACCATTTGAGTCGAGTAAACAGGGTTTCATCTTTTCTAATATCATCTTTCTATTATCTCTTTCTATTATCATCTTTTCTATTATCTCTTTCTATTATCATCTTTCTATTATCATCTTTCTATTATCATCTTTTCTATCATCTTTTCTATCATCTTTCTATTATCATTTATCATCTACATTCTAAAAGTCAGGTTTATTCAGCAAAGCATCACCCTGGAAATTTTTCCATCTTCGCTTGTTCAAGAATCTACTTGATTAGCCATCTCTTTACAATACTCACTTCTCTATCTATTGATTTGTACGAATTTTCCATAGCCACCAGTTGAGCCTTTTGCTATCATTCTTATTGGACATGGTTTATCGCAGTCGCAGTTCAGGTGGTTACTATTACTGAGGACCTCTATGTTTGGTTTACAATATGATAATGTTAGGTTCTTTAGTAGTTGTTTTAACGTCTAGTACTTAAGAGAAGGTGTATTCGTTGATGATCCCTAAACAAGTGGGATCATCGGCTCTTATATAGAAAACTGTCCAGACCGATCGCGCTGGCTTCGGTCTGTTTTAAGGAGCAAACCAGCCGCCTTAGCTGGCTGGCAATCCTTGTACGGGAGAGTGACCAGCCAGCCGGGTGGCTGGTGCAGCTTGGGAGGTCTCGATGAGGTTGGTGTGGCCCAGAAAGGGTATCTGCGGCGAGACTGCGCCGAGGAAGCCACGACGTTATAGCGAAAGTAGGCGGTT
>WFIW01000017.1:0-18546 GCA_009756535.1 Metschnikowia sp. UFMG-CM-y6306 | reverse complement strand
CTCTACCGACGTGGGTCGTCGAAGGTTTCCCCTTGCAACCATACGTCGCAGGTCAATAGTGTATCCATGGGTAGTGCGCTACCCATATTGGATCTAACGGATAAGGTTTGAGCAGAAACGCCTTTTTGAATACTTTTCATGTTGGTAACTTTAATTTTCTTAGCTATGCCTTTCTTGGTTTAACGGGATGTATTTTAAGGTGTCCCTTAAACATGACTATTATGGAATATGTTAGACTCCCCATGGGGTGCTACCCAGGTGCTCAATTTTCCTGCCATGTGCGGCTAGACGCGGTATGACGTCGGGAATTGCCCCCAGGCTCGGTCCGAAACGTTCTGGTTCCCTTCCTCTGAGCTCTAGACCGATAAGCCTTATCTCGAGGAGGCTTATCCGGTCGACCACTCGGCACGACTAGCCCGATCAAGGCGCTATCCCCCGACTACGGAGACGCAAGTCGTGGCCGACATTTCTATATAACTCGGGTGATTCCCCTCTTTTACGGATCATCAACAAATACATCTCTCTTGAGTCCTTACGCCCAACTCTGACACGTAAGCTGTCAGTATTGTTGTGTTCTTTTGTGGTTGTTTCAACGTCAAGTACTTAAGAGAAGGGGTATTCGTTGAAGCTCCCTAAAAAAGGGGGGTCATCCAAACTAATATAGATAAAAACTGGCCCGGGCCGCATGAGGCGTGGGGGCCTGTTTGTACCACTTCAGCCGGCGTGGGGGCCCGATTCCATCCATTGCACCATGCAGAGCCTCAACCAGCAAGCCGCCATGATGGGCGGCGAGTTGGAGGACCACGGCTACATGTTGGACAACTTGAACGCGGAAATGGACACCCTAGCTGGCAAGCTTCGGCGAGGCATGAAGCGCGTCAACTATGTGATTGACAAGAAAAGAGAGTCCGCCAGCAATTGGTGCATTGGTCGTCCTTCTCTGTGCATTGTTGTTCGGATTAATTGGTGTGAGGCCACCACAGATCTGGCCACCACAGATCTGAAGCCAGAGCCATGGTCAATGCCATGGTCAATTCCATGGTCAATTCCAAGAACCAGTGCCATCGGGCCATTGGTACATCGAGTCAATGGATGATTATCTGCTGGCTCGAACACCTGGCTCGAACATCTGCGGGTCTACCATGAACAGCGGAGATAACAACCGATGAACGGACAAATACTAATGTATGGCCGACCTAGAGAGGTTTAATGGTGCGTCTACGGGTGATAAAAGGCCCAAGCCAGTTGAGGAAAAGCCAAGTGCTATACGAGTTGCCTTTGGTGATGCCATTTCTGGAGGCTTGGGCGAAACCGGGTGCAGATCTAAAGGCCTTCGCCCATGCTACTTCAGTGGTGGGATGGCAGCGCTCTGCCGCGCCATGGTTCCTCTACTCGACACATCAGCGAACCTGGAGTTATTATGAACATTGCAAGTGATGTTTAAGACAAGAAAATAGGAAGGCGCCATCTTTCCCAACAAGTTCCAATCTGGCTTATCCGTAGGTCATTTGTCCTGCACGACGTTGCATTTGGTAAACCCACGGCGCTGGTGCCGTTTCGTCTAGAGCCGCGGAGATAGGCGGCCAGGGTATTGGTCCGCCGTTCTCCAGGTGGGTTTCGACGGTTTCCCCTTGTAATCGCAAGTCGCAGGTTAATTGTGTATCCACAAATGTCACTACTTAATAATATTATTTAAAACTTTGCTAATGAATATTGTTGTCTAGTCTCAGGTAAAAATTGTACATTGTAATGATCTAATAAAGGTATATATATTTGTCAATTTCTAATCTAACTAATTTCGAACCTTTTGAGGTGTTATTTATAAACTCCACCTAATTCAATTCATTTTCACGATATTAAAATGTTACTAAAATATATTCTTTCAATATCCTATTCCACGTATTATACTCACAGCCCCCACGGGCTCGGGTAGCACTTCACCCTGCGCCAGAGTGACCAATCACAGCCTGAAGAGGGGTTTACACTACCAGCTCATTTGTCCATCATGGAATGTTGCTTGACGAACGGAGGCCGAGCGGAGCACGAGCGGGGCCAAGGAATCGCCTATTTCGGAAGGTTTTAGGTGTTTGATACTGATGAGTTCCACAGGACGTCACCGACACCCGGATACGACTCGCTTACTATTGCATCATTGCTGGGCCCTCGCATACCTACATCTGCCTGAACTTGACAATCCATTCGCTTTGCTAAGTGTGATAAGTCACTACGAGTGTTTCGCCTCCTGCGGGGCTCCAAGGTGCCCGGCACTTGTGCTTCGGGCGCCGGTGCAGCACCTGAAAGAAACGCACTCCCGAAAACTGAAGCCGCGTCAAAGCCACTGGGTCGTAGTGGCTTGTGGTCGCACGGCTGGGCCATCAAGGTTCACTCGGACTACAACAACAAAGCTGCAACTCCAAGGACACACGCACCGATGGCGTTTCTGGGTGCTCCGTTGACCAACGCGCTCACACTTTGCGCGGTGCCGTTGTTGGCAGAGCTGGTCCCGACTGCCTTTGGTTTGGGCTTGTCGTTCTTGCCGGCCTCTTTGCTAGGCTCGCCTTTCTGCTTGCCCGAGTCGTTCTTGCCAGCCTCTTTGCTAGGCTCGCCTTTCTGCTTGCCCGAGTCGTTCTTGCCAGCCTCTTTGTTAGGCTCGCCTTTCTGCTTGCCCGAGTCGTTCTTGCCAGCCTCTTTGTTAGGCTCGCCTTTTTGCTTGCCCTCGACGTGTTGCTTGCCAGAGTCACCTCCTTGCTTGCCCTCAACGTGCTGCTTGCCCGAATCGCTCTGTTCAGCTTTCTTCGAAGTGGATCCATGTGCGCCTGCTTTGCCGGTCTCAATGGCGCCTTTGACCGTGGTTTCTTGCGCTCTGACAGTCTCGGGTATAATGCAAACACCGGTAATGGTCAACGTGGTTGCGGTGCTGACTGGTATAGTGGTTGCTTGACACGCCTCCTCGCATACAGTGACGGTGACTGTGGTGGGCTCCGGACAGTACGTCACGTGGTTGGTGTATGTCTTCAACTCGGTTGTGTACTCACACACGTCGCAAATGGAGACGATATTGGTGTGGTTTGTGGACGAGTAGTGGTGCTCGTAGCTTTCGGCTTTGTGCGAGGATGAGTTGCTGGAGGCGGAGAAGCGGGAGGTAGAGTTCCTGGATGTGGAGTAGCTCGCGTTTGCACTATCAATAGAATCGTCAAGACCGTCATTTGAACCGTCCTTTGCCTCACTCTCGGACTTTCCAGGCCCCTCAGTCCCCTCAGACTCCCAACAGTCGCCACGGTGTTCGCTCATTGGCACGTTCCCACAAAAAGGCGTGAGCCGAATATCGACCGCATTGCAATCTTCGTCTCTCTTCTCGAAGAAAAATTTCACAACACCTTCGGTGGAGCACGCATAAAACGTTTGCGCCGACACACGGTGTTCTATCTCCTCGAAAGTGCTAGCTTCGTAGGCAATGCTAAGCTGGCCCAGAACCGTGGAAGCAAAAGTGACGCCGTGGCGGGCGTTTCTCTCGAGAAGTTGGTCATTCTCAGCGATCATTTCGAACCTAGGGTTCTCCGCCTCGGCGTAGGTCAATGAGGTGCCATTGGTGTCTTGATGAATGGAGAGCGGTGTTTTTTCTTCTCCATTGTGCGCCACAAGCAAGTATAATTGCTCTGCACAGCCGGTGGCGGCAAGAAGGGAGGCGAGAAACAAGCGATTGGACATCATGATGATTTTTGGGGGTTCAAGAGTGGACACAGCTCCCAATTTATACAGCATGCAACACCCAGCTTACATCTCTGCAAGTGGCCACGAGGCTCAGCATAGAATGTGCCGCATGGCCAAAGCATTGTTCCCAGAACAATGCATGGTTGCACCCTGGGAGAGGTCATGCCGGAATACTGCATGCGAGAGGCCAAGAAATCTCCCACAAGAGCTTTCGGCATGATCACTTTCAGCATGATCATTTCATGTTTCGGTAGGATCTCCATGGCTATTTCGTGAGGCCATGAGCTCGCAATGACCAAAGAAGCGGTGCAAACCTGGTATCGTGAATGAACGGACCAGATGGGGTCTGGGTTTTGAGCCACGTTGCGCCCAGCATCCGCCCACGGTATCCAGCCACCATTTTGAACAAGAAGATGGCCTAGCAGAATGAGAAAACCGCGAAGAACGGTCCTAAAGAAAAGTAGTTTGCATCAATGTGTTTCGACTGAGAATACAAACAAACGCGTAAAGGCGAGGGACCGGGTATTTTTGGAATGCCTTGGCATTCGGGCATGGAGTCGTCTCTGCTTCAATTGGACAATCTTGTCTCAATTGGGGAACCTTGCTTCAATGTTCAACTTGCCTCAATTGGGCCACCTTGCCTCAATTGGGTTACTTTGGCTCAATGTTCAGCTTGCCTGGGTCATCTTGTCTCAATTGGGAAACCTTGCTTCAATGTTCACCTTGCCTCAATTGGGTCTTGTCTCAATTGGGTCTTGTCTCAATCGGGCCTTGTCTCAATTGGGTCTTGTCTCAATTGGGTAAGCTGCAAAACAATGCTGGGTCAGTTGCGCCACCCAATGCCCTATTGTTGAGCAGCCAGCTGGAAACAGGATCGCAAGCAGGGGACAAGCGCGATAAACCCCGGATGCATTATTGAAGAATGTGGGCGTGCATCAGGTAACGTCCGCATCAAATCGGGACAAATGTCCAGACCCATCGGGCCGCGACTTCCAGTGGATTCACAGGGTCCACACTTTTTCATTGACGGTCCAGTCGGCCAGTAGGTCCAGTCGGCCAGTCAATCCAGTCAATCCAGTCAATCCAGTCAATCCAGTCAATCCAGTCAATCCAGTCAATCCAGTCAATCCAGTCAATCCAGTCAATCCAGTCAATCCAGTCGGTCCATAGCCACCATTGACGAGAAAACGCGACAACCAAAACGATTAAGCACATGAGCCATTGGGTATCAGCCAATGAACGGCCGCGGGGCAGCCTTTCCATTGTGAGGCTTCAAGTGTGAGGTTCAAATGTAAAGTTTCAAATGGAAGGCTCAAATGTGTCCTGCACGCCGTAGTCTTGTGCGCTTTAGGCTGGCGGTACCAAGGGCGCGGTCAACAATGCAGCCGCGCAGTAAAAGAGAGCACCTATAGCCCCAATGTGCGCGTAGTCCTTCCCGGTAAGGCTGGCACGTTGTTGAGGGCATTGTTGATTGACTGTGCATTGCACGACCACGCGGTGCCTTTTTCTGGCTGTTTATTATCATTGGCTGGTGATACTCCATTGGGCATGCGGGCTATTTTTAGAGGCGCCAGTCTATTTTAGGAATCAGGTTATTTTTGGTTCATTTCGGTGGCGGTTGTTCTAGAGCGTGTGGTTGGCTCCAGGGCTGGGGATCTTGTTCGTCTCAGGCTCTAAATCAATTCCGGTTGTGACTCGTCTCTGGTCTGACTCTTGTCTCAGGTTGTGGCCTCTCCGGTTCTCACTCTTCGTTCAGGCTCTGGCTCGTTTCATGGCTGTGAATTTTTTATGGCGTTAGCGCGACTTCACTACCGGCTCATTGTATCCATTGTCTGCGGTTGCGATGAAGATTCCCAGGCGCTGGGGCTGAGACTGTGTGGGCCTCAGAAACTCCGCTTTCGCAGTCTGCAGGCCTATGATACAGGACTGCGTGAAACGCCGGACACCTTAGCACAATTATGAACAATTGCACTGCACATAGGCCCGGGCATTCACCTTTTGTGCATATTGGATAACTCAGGATTTACCTCGCCCAGGGTTTGGCTAGTCGAAACTTGGAGGCTTGGACAGGGCTAGGATGGTGTTTTCAAGTGGAGGAGAAATGCAGCCTGTAAAAATTCTGGGCGATGGTATTTGGTACTCGCAATTGTTTGGCGTTATGATGGAAATCAATTGAGCCGAAAGGCTGCGGCAAAATTTCCAGTTCCAAATTCACATAGCGACAAGGGGGTAATGTTTAAAACGCATTGAGATGTTTCAATGCCGAAAATTCTTCCACATCTAAAACCATCTAAAAAACACTGCGTACACCATCAAGAGAAAAAACGATAATGGCTGCGAAGAAATCCTCGGCAGACCCTCAAAAGCTGTTCAGTCTTATTGATGCTATTGCTAATGGCGCAAGTGTAGTGCCAGAAAACCAATTGAAAGGCACCCGCATAGGTATGATGGCAGAAGAAGCACGGGAAAAAACACCTTCTGGTCTAAATGAGACCCAGCCGCCCCAGGAAGGCAATGAGAACTGGAGCGACGATGAAATGAGTGAAGATGATAACTGCAGTGACGATGGAATGAGTGAAGATGAAGATTGGAGTAACGGTGAAATCTCGAATAGTGATACTCAAATTGAACCAGCATTGATTCCGGATAGTGACAGCGAGAGAAGTATGCCTACTATCTCTGAAGATGAAATGTCCCTGGCTGAAAACGAGACTGATCAAGCCGTGAATACGGAGCCGCCGGACTCATCAGAAGACTCATCAGAAGACTCATCAGAAGACTCATCAGAAGACTTGTCAGAAGACTCATCAGAAGACTCGTCAGAAAACGCCTTGGTAAAGAGAATGGTTCTCAGTCATCGGAGAGAAACCCCTGACAAGATAGTGAACTTCATTGCAAACACTCGGTATAAACAAATTTATATTGGTGAATTGAACATCAAAAAGCCTGTTCATGTGCTGTTGCGTCGAAAGGGAGTAATGAATCCAGCGGAAAAAGTTTTGTTTGACCATGTCAACAACATTTTGCAGTATCCTCCTTGTGTTTTGAAGACTCGGGTCCTCATTAAACCCCAAACAAGAAGGGTATATGGCTATGATATAGCCAAATATGTCGAATTCATGGCCAAGGATGGAGTCCCTGTGCACCTGTTCAAAGTTGATGGGAGACTCATGTACATGTGCATGAAAGAATGGGCCAATAAGAGGCTGCAAAAGGAGGGAATGGATATTCTGCATGCCCCCTCTGCGATGAACAAGTTCAAGTCCTCGATGGGAGTACTCCAACAACTCATCGCCGTTTTTCAGTTGAAAGATTGTCACGACGATGCAGAATATGATGCAAAGTATAAGCAATTGATCCAGATTCCCAACTTGCACAAGTTCGACGAATACGCGAAGGAAAGACTCAGCATGCACCACGAGACTCCAAAGGAATGCTACCCCAACAAAGAAAGGCTTATTCAGGCCAGATACACCATTGAGAACGTGAGAGCAATGATGCGGAATCGGCTCGCTGAAACAGCAACGGGTGGAAAGAAGGCCGTTTTCGATGGTATCAATGCCCGATTGGAATTCTTGTTGGGACACCACTATTTGCTCAAAAGTCTGGACAAACGCCCGTTGAACTTATCCGACTCCATGTGGGATGAAGAGTCCGTTGGAAACCACACCATGAACGTGTTGGGATTCCACATAGAGGGTAAAACGATCAGGAGCACCATGACCTCCAGTAAAGCAGGGGCGTTGCGCCACAAAGATGTTGACCTCTGCTTCGTCTCCGCTTTCGCCATGTCGCTCTGGTTCAGATTCGATTTCGAAGACGGGCCGTTGAGTGGCGAAAGCTTCCCGAACTTCTTGGACAAGTCCGATTGGTACCCCATCAAGGTCTTGTTTTCCACTGCTAAGACCAGCGGCAGGGAGGGAATCAGCTACCGGTACAACAACACATTAGTCAGCGGCACCGTGAAGACGATTGGGTTTGCCACCAAAAAGAAGACCCTGTTGGGAAGAGCCGTCAGTCCGCAGCTAGCTGATGCCAGCGCCATTGAGGAGAGTCAAATCACGCGCGCAGGGTTGTGGTCACGTGCGGCGGGCCATGCGTCTTACATGACAAACTACCCCTTTGAGTACCTCAAGTTTTCCGCCGGCTTCGACAAGGGCGAACCCTACTACATAAGCCGAGATGTGGAGGTGCCCGAAGAGTTGCAGCGGATGATTTTCCCGTGGCTCGAAAGGGAAATCCACAGGGTGGAGAACCGCCCCGACAAACACGAGCGGGACCCTTTGAAGCAAGACGGAACCATCTTGCGGTTCTTGAAGATGCTCAAAGCGTTCAGGAGTGTCATCGTTCAGGATTTGGCGGTGATGTTGGACCAGTCACCCGAGAATATGTTCACCAAACACCAAATCACCAGGCATCCTCTTTTCAGGGCCTTCAAAGACCTGATGCAGCAAGTGATTGCGGAAACCCACGAGTCAACGCAGATGATGTTGGTCAAGAGTTTGGCTGACACAGCCCCCATCATTGCGGGGAAGATGGAGGCAGTTAGAGAGGTGATTGAGAGGCAGTTCACGAGCATCATAAAAGCTCGGGAAGAAATCAAACAGTTGCGTGAGGAAATGAAAGCGGAAATGTTTTACCTAAGGGAATCTTGGAGAAACGAAGTGCTCCCCGATTTGAAAAACAGCTTGGCCCATGATCTCCAGTGCAGTTTGCGAGCGACTGTGGCGGATTCTGTTGCGGCTGCACTCTTGCACAGGAATATGACTGCAGAGCTTGAAACTACTCAGGTAAAGAAGCTTTTTGACGAGAAAATCTCTCCGTTGAAGGATTCAATCGATGCAGTGCAGAATCTCCTCAGTTCAATGCCGCAATTGGTGATTGCTGATGGTGTGGTCGGGGAGAATACTAGTGGACCAGACTCCGGCAAGAAACGGAAGGTGGATGCGGCATTCATGGAAATGGCACCGCAGGCGAAGGCACCTGAGATACCAGGCAAGCATCGTGTAATCCCGCGCTATACCAATAGCGTGGTTCTGGCGTATCACGAGTGGTATGTCTCTCGCAACGATTTCATGTGTTTCCAAGAGAGAGATGAAAAATACGGCGTTGAATGGAGAAGACATAATCCAACCATTGGACTCTACAAGAGAAGGAGAACCATCGATAAGTTCATTGAAGATCAGATTTGCACCAACTACAAATTCAAGAACTTTACCAAACTTGAGTTTGCCAAGTTGCTTGAAGCTTATAAGATGAGAGAGAGACTTCGGCTTTCGGCGCTCTGCGAGAGACTTGGAAAGTTGACAGGCCGTTCGATCGTCGCACGTGAATTGGAGAAATTAGTTGTCACTCAAGGACCTTGACTGTGGGTGTTAGAGTCAGCGAGAGAAGTGGATCAGTCTCTCTGCTTCTTTTTACGTGACTACTGACCTCTCAGAGTACCACAAGGGGGTTTGGCCACGCAAGGTTCATTTTCTCTACTCGGTAAAACTCCCGGGAAAGTGTATATGGACAGAGTATGTGGACAGTCTGTGGACAGTCTGTGGACAGTCTGTGGACAAAGTCAATGGACAGTCTGTGGACAGTCTGTGGACAAAGTCAATGGACAGATTCTGTGGACAGACTGTAAATATGCTTTCTATGGACAGATTCAATACGTATTTTTATCGTGGACTTCATCATGGACACGTTTCAAGAGTATTCAGGTCTCGTAGTGTCTACAGGGTGTGTGTTGCAAATGCGTCCTGCATATAGACGGGCCGTGAGCATCGTGGGGTCCAGCAGCTGCGCTATTACGTGGCCCATGTCATCCACCCCGAATATAAAAAGGCATAATTATACAAACTTCTTCCCCTCGAACCCACCAAGAGCGCACCAGAGCAGGCGGCGGAGCGGGGCGGGCGTTTCGGGCGGCAAGGGCTGCAGCCCTAGGCACGTGCCTGTGCGACCACCCTGCGCGCGCAAAAAATTTCTTTCAAATTTCTTCGCTGCTCCTCTTTTTTACTACACTAACAATGGCTGTCGGAAAGAACAAGAGATTGTCCAAAGGCAAGAAAGGATTGAAAAAGAGAGTTGTCGACCCCTTCACCAGAAAAGAGTGGTACGACATCAAGGCCCCCACCACTTTCGAGAGAAGAGATGTGGGTAAGACCTTGATCAACAAGTCCACCGGTTTGAAGAGTGCCACCGACGGCTTGAAGGGCCGTGTGTTCGAGGTGTGCTTGGCAGACCTTCAGGGCTCCGAGGACCACTCGTACAGAAAGGTCAAGTTGAGAGTGGACGAGGTCGAGGGCAAGAACTTGTTGACCAACTTCCACGGTATGGACTTCACCTCGGACAAATTGAGATCCTTGGTCAGAAAATGGCAATCATTGGTCGAGGCCAACGTCACCGTCAAGACCGCTGACGACTATGTCTTGAGAGTGTTCGCCATTGCCTTCACAAAGAGACAAGCCAACCAAGTCAAGAAGACCTCTTACGCCAAGTCCTCCAAGTTGAGAGACGTCAGAAAGAAGATGATCGAGATCATGCAAAGAGAGGTGTCCAATGTGACCTTGGCTCAGTTGACATCCAAGTTGATCCCTGAGGTGATTGGCCGCGAGATTGAGAAGTCCACTCAATCCATATTGCCTTTGCAAAACATCCACATCAGAAAGGTCAAGTTGTTGAAGCAGCCCAAGTTCGACTTGGGGGCCTTGTTGGCTTTGCACGGAGAAGGCTCCACTGATGACAAGGGAAAGAAGGTTTCCTCTGGCTTCAAGGACGTTGTTTTGGAATCCGTTTAAATACTCACAAATGTAATGAGAGACTGCTGGTATTCTTTCCTGTAGGTGATGGGCAAGCGCTACTGAGGGCGGTAGTTGCTGGTGCGGGAGTGCTGGCGAAGGCCGCGGGTCATAGTAGAACCGCCTACGAAGCAGGCGTACTGCATACAGCCGGAGTACTGCATACAGCCGGCGGCTGCCTCGTGTTTCCTCTTTGGGACCGCTCGCGCAACCGTTTCCCCAGCCGCGCCCATACCCCCTGGTGTGCGCCCATGCCCTCATTGGTCCGCCCGCCGCCACATGCACTCCCGCCAATCCACCCGAGCTTTATGCAGCGAAGCTTTTGCGCTCACGTGCGCCCCGGCGCCTCTGTGCAGGCCTCAGCCTCGCTCCCCGTCCCGACGCTACAATACAGCAAGTGTACCCCCCTCGCCCGTTCCTCATCCCGCTTCGCCCCCACCATCGTCAATGACAAGTGTATGTGAGTACATGTTTCAGAGGTGTTTCACCCGGTTTGCAGCCACGTGCTGCCTCTGTTCTCGCCCCTGCCTTTACCGAAAACTCATGTGTGGTGGCCCATGGACCATTGCGATTGCTGACTAGACTCGGTGCGGCCAGATGTGCACGTGTTTCGGGGCCCAGGTGCTTGGATTTCACGGGATCCTCTATGGAGTTTCAATTGGAAACGCCCATGTTTGGGTCTCGACTCTCATGAGTCCATTCTCGGGGTTCATGTGCTGGGTACATGTTTCAGGTGCACATGTTCAAGTTTCAGTTGCTCGTTCAGGTCTTAGTCAGGTCTCTGTTCAGGTAATTATGGTCTCTGCCGACAATGCAACACTTCATGTTACACCTTCATCGAAGCAACTACTAACCGCAGGAACGAAATTTTGAGCCCAACGGCTCAGTAGCCAATAAAGGTGATGTGGCGCAGAAGAATCGGGAAGCACGTGCGCAGGCCTCTCATGTGCATGCCCCCGTGGATGGGTCCAATCGCCAGGAAAAGTCACCCGCCGATAAGGTGTCGCTCAAGGCCAAGCCCTCGTTCGACTGGCAATCCATTGGGACTTGGGACACGAGCCCCACCGCCGATAAGATCAAGGCGCTCAAGACAACCAAGGCCATTGAGGACTATGTCATCGACCACTTCTACGGTGACTGGTACTGGAACACCATTGTGCCTGTGGGCGTGTGTTTTTTCGCTTACGCTTTCGCCCGCGTGGGCTTCAGTGTGTTGTGGTTATTGGTGGTGCTTTTATGCGCCAGCTCAGTGTATCGTGCCGAGTACCGCCGGTTCAACCGTGATATCCGTGACGACATGCTCCGCATCAACTCCTCCAACCGCTTGGAGGAGGAGTTGGAGACCATGGAGTGGTTGAACTCATTCATGGCCAAGTTCTGGGTCATCTATATGCCGGCCTTGTCCGAGATGATCTTGTTTCAGGCCAACGAGGTGATGAAAGACCAGGCCCCCGGCTTTGGAATCGAGGCCATTTCTTTGGATGAGTTCACCTTGGGTTCCAAAGCCCCTCGAGTGGATTCCATCAAGTCCTACACCAGAAAGGGAAGAGACCATATTGAAATGGACTGGGCCTTTTCCTTCACGCCCAATGATACCGACGACATGACCAAGAATGAGTTGAAGAAGAAGATCAACCCGAAGGTGGCTTTAGGCGTGACTGTGGGCAAGGCCTTTATTTCGAAATCCTTGCCGATTTTAGTGGAGGACATGTCGTTCACTGGACGTATGAACATCAAGTTGAAGTTGTCCGAGAGCTTTCCCCACGTGAAGACGGTTTCTGTCCAATTCTTGGAACCTCCCATTATCGATTACGCCTTGAAGCCCGTGGGTGGAGACACCCTAGGAATTGACATCATGTCGTTCATTCCCGGATTGGCATCTTTTGTCAATGGTCTTATCCACTCGAACTTGCGTCCAATGTTGTATGCCCCCAACTCACTTGACATCGACGTGGAGGAAATCATGGCCCAGCAGTCCAACGACTCCATTGGCGTTATCGCGTGTACCGTGAAACGCATTATCAACTTGAAATCCACCACAGAACTCAAGGACAACGTGTGTAACCCATACGTGGAGATGCGGATTTCTAACAACGCTTCCATCTCTCAGAAGACGAAGCCCAAGAAAAACACCACTAATCCGGTGTTCTTGGAGACCAAATTTCTCTTGGTGAATGCGTTAGAGAACAATCACTTGACTTTCAACGTGTTCCACTTGGTTCCGGACCAGATGGAGGATACGCCGCTTGGTGTGGTGCAGATTCCCTTGGTGGACCTTTTACAAGAAGAGGTGCAGATGGGTGTCAAGAAGAACATTATCGAGTCCGGCAAGGTGGTGGGCCAGCTTGAATTCGACTTGAAATGGTACGAATCATTAAAGGCAGAAGTCTTGGAGGATGGCACCAAAGAAGAAAATATTGATACTGAAACGGGAATCATGAAGTTGTCTGTATTCGGAGCAACCGACTTGGACTTGTCTAAGTCCGTGATTGGCTTGTTGAGTCCTTATGCCGAAGTGTATGTGAATGGAGAATTGATCAAGGTGTCCAGAAAGTTGAAAAAGACGAATGAGCCCTCTTTCGGAGTCACTTTCGAGTCGCTCGTCACCCAGCAGTCTCGTACCCAGATCCAGGTTCTTGTCAAGGATTCTGCCGAGGATGCAATAGTGGGGCGCTTGGATGCCAATTTGCAGGACTTGGTGTTTGAATCATCTAGAGGCCAAAAGTGGATCACGGCTCCACCTGTGACTGAGCACGGTGTACCAGCTCATTTCAGCATCGGGGCCAAATGGAAAGCGCTTGCTTTGGACGACAAGGAGCTCAGCATCCAGACCAACGCGCCAATTGGCGGTTTGAGGATCCACTTGCGCCACTGTCAAGGCTTGGTCAACTTGGAATCTGTGGGCGACGTGGACCCCTATGTCCGGGTGGTACAGAATGGCAAGTTAAAGTCGAAGACGGCAACCATTGCCAACACCTCCAATCCCCACTACAATCAGGTATTTTTCCTTTCTGTGACCAACGAACACCAGCACGTGCTTTTGGATATTTTGGATGCCGAGCCCGAAGGCAAGGACCGTCCGTTGGGCTCGTGCGCAATAACGGTCAAAGACTTCTTGAAAAAGAACTCCAGCGGCTACTTCCTCGGCTATGATGGTGCAGAGGAGGTGATTGAGCAGCCTGTGCTTTACAATGGCAAATCTTACGGGTCTATGTTTTACTCGGTGTCATTTATTCCAACGCTTCCAGTGTACACACGGACTCAGTTGGAAAACATCGATGAGCTCGAGCGTTTGAAGAGGGAGAAAGCGCAAGAGGAGCAGAAGAGGCTCGAAAGCGACGAGAAGAAATTCAAGGAAAACCCCGACGAGTACGAGTGGGTCGATATGGACGATGATGTGATTCCCGATGCCGAGAAGATCGACATTTCTTTAGAGAAGGCTATCAAGTACCGTTCTGGAAATGTGATTGTGCAAATCTTGGGAGGTCAGTTCAATAAGCCTGACTACTACGTGCATGTGTTGTTCGACGACCACGCGTACCCCTCGAACGTGACGCCCAAATGCGAGACCAGGGAACTTGCCAGCAGTACCAAGGCCGAGGCATTTATCCGAGACTTGCCCAACTCCAAGTTGGTTCTCCGGATTGCCAAAAAGAGAGAGGTTGAGGACGATGACGAGATCGTGGCGGAGAAAATCTTCCCCACATTAGAGATCTTGGAGAAGTCCTATCACAAGCCACTCAAGCTCAAGGTCAACGAGAAAAACACTTTGGACGTGCAATTGGAGTTTATTCCTTCCCCTATCAAGTTGGCTCCATTGGACACTGTTTTGGATGTCGGGTACGTCAAATTGGACATCTTGGCCGCAGAAAACCTCCCTCCAGCAGACAAAAACGGCAAGTCGGACCCATTGTGTGTGGTGAAGTTGAATGGCGTTGAGGTGCACAAGACCGACAAAAAGAGACGGACTTTAGACCCCGTCTGGAACGACTCCATCGACTTTCCAATGTTGTCGAGATCCAAACAGACGCTTATCTTGGAGGTGTACGATTGGGACTTGACTCATGATGACCGACTCTTGGGTCGGGCCAACGTGGATCTCTCCACCATAACGCCCAACAATTCCACGCACTTCAAGTTGGACTTGGATACTCAGGGCTCCCTCAACTTACGGGCCACGTTCAAGCCCGAGTATGTGAGACCTACATTATCCAGGACAAATGGCTTGGCCATCGACCTCAGTGATATCGCAGGAGCGCCGCTCAAGGCAGTGGGAGGAGTTGCCGGTTTTGCTGGCGATGCAGTTGGCGGGGGAGTCGGGCTCGTGTCCGATGGAGTGGCCAAGGGTGGCGCTTTATTGAAGGGACTTGGCAAGCATAGGAAGAGCCAAGACAAGGAGGCTGAGGACATTGACAAGGAAGAGAAAGCCAAGAGGGCAGGAAAGGATAAGGTGCCTGAAGCAGGAAAGGACCAGGACCAGGACCAGGACCAGGACGAAGATAGCGATGCAGTGTCGGCGACATCCAGCGAAAAGGCCAGGCGTGCAGAAGAGGAGGAGAACGAGGAAGAGGACAAACGACAGGGCGCCCCTGCGCCAGAGGAACAGATGGAGCATAGTGAGGCGCCCGAGTTGAAGAATGCCGTGCCCAACGTGGTGCCCGAGTTGTTACCGCCGCCTCAGAAACCCAACGGAGCCAATGGTCACGCGCGAAGCCCTAGCACATCAACAGATGTCAGTTCCATCAAGCTGGGAGCTATTGGCGGAGCAGGGATTCCAGGGCGCGTGAATATCGTGTCAGCCAGTGGGTTTGACTGCCACGCTTTGGACGTCAAGACATCCTTGGTGGTGGCCGGCAAACACAAGGACATCCACAAGACGAGAACAAGCAAAGAAAAGAACGGCGAGTATTCGTGGAACGAGTCCGTCGTTTTCAAGGCACCCACCGAAGGGGCTTTGAGTTTCAGTCTCCGGGAACGCAAGACGTTTGGCAAGAATGCGACGATTGCAACCGCAGAAGTGCAGTTGCTGCACTATGTGGACTCCGACGCTATTCATACCATTCCGGCCGGCGACGGCAGTATCACTGTTCACTTGCGCTACGTGACTACGCAGTTGTGAAGCTAAAGGCTTGTATGTCTATACTATGCAAGATGTATACCAGATGTAGGCCGGCCGTGCGGCACGTGTTACTCTGCACGTGCCACGCGGCACGAGCAAATTTTGCACGTGAGGCGGAGCGGTCCTGCGGCGCACGTGACGATCGGACTGCTTTTCCCGGCGCGCCCTCACCGCGAGGTGTGCAGTCCGCGAAGCGAGAAAAAAAAATCCAGAAAGAATTTGCATACACCTGAAAAAAGTCCATAGACTCCTGTTTTATTCTATCGCCAGAAACTAGACAATATGAGCCAAACTGTATGTTTTTTCAGCGCATTGATCCGAGTGATTGCAGCTTCCCGTCACGCCCCCTTCCATCTATTTGCCAGCCCAGGCCTATTCGGGCCCGCCTGAGCCAAGTCAACAGCGCCACGCCTCAAGAACGCAGCCAGGCAAAACAACCACAAAGCCAACGGAAAGCCAAGTAGAGACGACCAATCAGAAGCCAGAAGAATCCCAAGAGCGAAGGCCAGAAGCCGAGGCGAAATTAGTGGCAGCAACGACCTCAAATAAGAAGTGGCTCTGCAAGTGCCAAGCGACGGTGAGTGGCCATGGTCAACGGAGATGGAGTTGAGCAAGCGAGTCAGCGGCAACTTTTCATTCAAGGAAGCCACTTTCTGCAGAGCTTGGCTCACGTGTTGGTCCCAGGTCAAACACCTCACTCCTGATGGCTGCTCTGTATTCATTGACTCGCCTGGCACTGGTAAGAGGGAGGTTGATGGAAGTACTAATCACGTTCCTTGACAACTATCACCATCCTTGACAATATCATGATTCTTTGACAATTATCCCCATTCATGGTAATGGCAAGAGTTATCCGACAGTCAATATCCAAGCAGTATACTAACCTTTAGGCACCTCGCCCTCACAAGTTGCGTGCCTCGATTGTTCCAGGTACCGTGTTGATTTTGTTGGCCGGCAAATACAGAGGAAAGAGAGTCGTGTACTTGAAGCAATTGGACGACGGAAACTTGTTGGTGACCGGACCATTCAAAGTCAACGGCGTGCCATTGAAGAGAGTCAACGCCCGTTACGTGATCGCCACCTCCACCAAGGTGTCCGTGGACAGCGTGGACGTTTCCAAGTACAACTCTGCATACTTTGCCAGAGAGAAGGCCGACAAGGCAGGCAAGTCCGAGAAGGAGTTTTTCGACGACAAGGCCCCCAAGAAGGAGGTCAAGGCCGAGAGAGTGGCCGACCAAAAGGCTGTGGACTCTGCTTTGTTGGGTGAGATCAAGAAGACCCCATTGTTGAAGCAGTACTTGGCTGCTGCCTTCACTTTGAAGAAGGGTGACAAGCCTCACTTGTTGAAGTTTTAATGCTGCTATCTGGCCGTGTATCACCATGTATACTTAATACACCACGAACAAACTAGATCCAGTCTCGGTAGCTGTACAAGAAACGATAGGCGCACATACATACGTAACACGAAAACCATAGAACCAACCCAAGGGGCCCATCACTTGGCCAATGGTGAGTACACGACCGGGTCTTTCTGGGCAAAGCAAGCCTATTCGGCCAGCACGCCCAACTTCGTCAAACCAGCAAACCAGCCGCAATAGCAAATAATCCAGTCATTCAAGACCCGAGGCCTCTCGCCCCGCCTTGTGTGCAGGCTCCCATGGGTACCAGTTCAGATGCGTTCGTTTAGACCCGCAAGATGCCCAAGGCAGTAAATGGGGCAATCCTCCAGATTGAAACCCAGGAGATTGCAACCCCAGCGGATTGCCACGTGATGGGAGCAAGCACGTGGCCGTCTGAATGATCTGTACACGACTGGTGAGTACACGACCGTGGGTTTCTACCGGTGCTACCCGAACATGCCAGGGAGAGTGGGTGCTTGGAAGTTCCACGTGGCCCAAGTACGGCCATGAGCTAGAAATACTAAGCGCTGCCGTTGTGATTTGTATGTGTAGGGATCTCCCTGAGTATAAGGCGAGGATAGGATTTGTCCAAGAATAATGGACTTGTCCAAGAATAATGTCCAAAAATAGGGGACTTGTCCAAGAATAATGGACTTTTTCAAGAATAATGTCCAAGAATAGTGGACTTGTTCAAGATTAATGGACTTGTCCAAAGATAAGAGACTTGTGTGGAAAGATGCGGAAATGGTCCGGATCACGGTTCATTCTCCAAAGCCAACCAAGGTTCACAAGCAATACTTCACTGCCGATTTATGAATGGGGAGGATTTCGCAGTGGACGGCTTGTGGGCTTTCAATGATTCAGGCATCCACGAGTTCCCGGTTTCCTATACGCCACATCTGGACAGACTTGTTGTTCGATGGCATGTATCATGGTAACAGTTGAAGCAGGATTAAAAGTGTCAAGCTGAAACGGTCAAAGTGCAGACAAAACGGGCGAACGATTCGAAAGTGGTGAACCGAATTTACGAAAACCTGGCAAAGCCAAGTATAAATTAGTTTTGATTTATTGTGATGGAAAATATAATTATAGACACGGACCGCACGAGCCGTGATACCCACTCAGGCGCACAATCGGACGCTTCAAGAATAACAAGGTTGCTTTCCCAATAAAGTTTTGGCATGACGCTCTTCGAAGCGGTCAAGCAATAAGCGGCTGCTGTAGTCGTAGTTATGTAGTCCTGTCCACTTGGGCATTCACCACATCACCTCCGATACCGGAGAGGTTGCAGTGGGGCTGTTTGAGGGTGCTAAGGTGCCAACCTTGAGTTACCCAGTGACCCAGTGTGCAGTGTCTTGTGTCCTGTGTCCTGTGTCCTGTGTCCTGTGTCCTGTGTCCTGTGTCTTGTGTCCTGTGTCCTGTGTCCTGTTGTTGCGCATGCACTTCTCTTGGCCTGCACATTGTGGAACTTTGACTTCAATGATGCTGGTATATGAGTATCAAAGGCATGCTAATATTTACGCCTAAG
>WFIW01000107.1:0-16583 GCA_009756535.1 Metschnikowia sp. UFMG-CM-y6306 | reverse complement strand
CGCTAGAACGTCGTGGCTTCCTCGACGCAGTCTCGCCGCAGATACCCCTTTTGGGCCACACCAACCCCATCGGGACCCCCCAATCTGCACCAGCTATCCGACTGGCTGGTCACTCTCCCGTATAAGGGTTGCCAGCCAGCTAAGGCGGCCGGCTTGTTCCTTAAAACAGATCGAAGCCAGAGCGATCGGGCTGGACAGTTTTCTATATAGGAGCCGATGATCCCACTTGTTTTAGGGATCATCAACAAATCACCTTCTCTTGAGTACTTGACGCTAAAAACAACTACTAAAGAACTTAACACATTGATAATTGCTGTTGTAATGCGTTTGTTCATGTGATTCGTAATTCACGTAGACAAAAATACTTGAATAATAACATGCCCAATTTTTATACCCTTGTTATCTTATTTAACTTGCAGATTATTGCACTTATAATGCGTTTCATGTGATGCCACACTCACGTAGATCAAAATATTTAGACAATAAATGCATATTTTTTATACCCTTAAAAACAACCCTTTTACCTTGAATAATTGCTATTATAATATTTTTTTCATATACTTTATTTCCTTCATTTACTTCATTTTTATTATATAATTTATCTTATAATATTACAAACATTTATACTGCTTATACGAATTTTATTAATTTTTTATTTATTTTAAATTTTATTAACTCTTTTACTTAATTACTTAACATATACGGGGTAGCACGGGGGCTCCAAGAACACTATAAAGAATTAGCAGAAATGAAAAATACATCAAAAAATGTTCCTTTCTTCCCTTGTCATATAGATAAATGCCATAAAAAAATATCCTTTCGTAGACCCTTGAAGCCGGGCGGATGTTTTATCGAAGCGGGGGATATTGTTAGTGAATGCCCTAAATAGGTCAGGATGATCGAATACTTCTCGCCAGCACCCAACAATTATATTTAAGGCGTCATCTTGATACTATGTATGAAAAAGGATGCGTAAATTAGTCATGAAACATCAAAATAATAAGGATTTAGTAGGATTTATTTTTATTAACTAGTTTAATATAAAGAGATGTAAATAATAAAACCTTATACCCGAAGGGCGGGTATTGGTAGATTAATCATTAATGTACCTATTATAATTATTAACATATTAATGATAATATCGAGTTAAATCAGGGAATTTTAATTGATGTATATATTAGTGGTGGTCATATTGAATAAGGTTTACTTATGTATTGACTAGCTGCTAACGTACTTACAAATAATATTACATCGAAGATTATTTTATCCTTCTTATAAAAGATAAATATGGGCCCATTATAATATCTTTAGAGATATTTCCCTTATTTATATATATCTCTTTTTAGGTTATAATCAATACACTATTAAGCGGGCGGGTATCCCCGTTCTTCGGACGGGCAGTATGTTTGTTGAAAATTTAGTAATGTAACTTGATTTATATATCACTTGAGATTCTTTATCCATAACGATTCTTGAGTTGATGTGCAGAGAGCTATCAACTCAGCGGTCATTGTTGATGTAGTGGCTGAGGGTGCAATTTTCCACAGTACTGATGAGGATCCAAACATAATATGTATCCTGTGACGGAACATAATATGTATCCTGTGACGGAACGAAACCCGTGATCTATATCCATAGCTAGCACCTGAATAAGCATTGACTTGAGTTGTTTGTGTTTCGTATGTGAGTCCCAAGGTCGCCGTTCTGCTCAGATAACGAAGAACTTTCTTTGCTGCCTTTAAGTGATCCTAGGTTCGGATAGGTATCTTGAACGTTTCAGATAGGTATCAGTTTCAGAGTGATGAAGTTGATGTCGAAGCGACTGTATTAGCAGCAAATCGTTTCCCAATGATGGATCTGTACTCCGTTTCGTCGCAAAGGTTTCATCTTCCTCGGTTGCAGACTTGCCAAAGCCTTTTGGGTCAGCAGGCGCAGTATTTCCTCGGGTACCAAACACGTTGTAGTTTAGCAAGAGCTTTTCAATGTAATCGTTCAAGTGTAGTTTTGTATTACATTTAAGTATTCCGCCCACCTCCTATAATATTACAATATACTTATAATTAAGAAAAGGTTACGTTCATTCAATAACTTCGTACCTTCACCTGGCTATTGATGCATTGATGGTCAAGTGGCCATTCTTCTCGTATTTGCGAGGTGATTATTCGTGCTTTTAGAGTCAAAGCTAATCAAAGATCCAGGCATTCAAGTTATCAATTATTCCAATGGTGATTCCAAATAGGCTCTTGTGTATCGCGCAAATAGTACCCAAGTATCCCAGAGCGTCCTTGGAAGTGGCTTCAGAATACTACCGCTTATACTGACTCCAACCATCTTCGCCGAAATGTAATATTCCCTCAATCAATCGCCTTCCATTCAGCCATCAATTCTTCCCATTTAACCGGTATCCTATTTCAATATGCCCTAATTGATTCCAAATGAAGGTATGGGTGACGGGAATCTGAGCATTTTGGCCAAGACCTCGAATGCCTTAATTGTCTCTTCCTATCATCTCGTCTCCTTCATTCCTATGCTGATCTTATCTCGTGCTCTTGGTTGCGATTTCCTCTTCGTGCTGCTTGCGTTGTTCTGTCCTCCTGAATCTTTCTTGCTCGCACATTTACTCCTGTATCGGTTCCAGACATGACACCTTCCATTCCTAACCCTTCTCTGGCTAATCCATTCACTCTCTGGTTGATCCCTTTCCAGGGTTGTTGAATGTTATAAAAAAAGAACTCGTTCCAGAACTTATTCCAACGTCTTCATTACGTTACCGTTGCCATATCCAAGTACTGGAATTTCAACCAGTTTCCCTTTTTCCCTCCCGAAAACCAGCTGGTTTAATTAACAGCAATGCCTGGGCTTAGGATCGACTCACCCATGTTCATTCACTGTTGACATGGAACCTTTCCCTACTTCAGTCTTCAAATTCCCATTTGAATATTCTACTACCACCAAGATCTGCACTAGAAGCGATGTCTTGGGGCGAGAGCTTCGCTCGGGAAGTTCAATTCATCGATGCTATTCCTCTCATATCCGGGGTGGGCCCTTAAGTCCGACATAAGATATTCTTCCTTGTGAACGAATCGTTCGCTTGCAACGAATCTAGAGGATACGCCATTATCCTGGAGAGGCGAGAATATGGTAAATCCGATGGATAAAGCACCGGTGCTTATATCCAAAATCACAGATACCCTACCAATTGTCGATATCCTTCTAGAGCATCAAGATCATTACCCTATATAAATAATCCTAGTGTTTGTATGAATTATAGAAGCTTTAATTACACCAGTTTTCTTTTCTGGTCTTTAGATGTATCCGGAAGTTGCGGACTCGACACAGTGGCTCCTCTGCCCGCCCAATAATCGGTGTGCTATAGAACCACATGCTATGCGATAGAAGGAGCCTGTCTTGGGGCGGCGCTCGGGCCGGTTCATCCCTCCAGCGCTAGAACTCGCCCTTCTCGTGGATGTCGTCTCTCTGCAACACCTCGTCCAAAATGCCGGCGGCGGCAGCAATCAAGCCCAAAAACGGCCGCGAGGGGTCCAACACCTTGGAGCAGTACTCCGGGTGGTACTGCGTGGCCACAAAGAAGCGGTGGTGCTGGAGCTCGGCAATCTCCATGCGCTTGTCGGACTCGTCCTTCCCCACAAACCGCAAGCCCTTGGCCTCGATGTCGGCAATGAGCCGCGGGTTGACCTCGTAGCGGTGGCGGTGCCTCTCCATCACCGACAGCGCGCCGCCATACAACTGGCGCAACTTGGACCACTCGGAGCCGGCGTCAAACTTGGTGGAGTGGATGCCGAGCCGCATGGTGCCGCCCAAGTTGACCTGGTCCACGTCCGGCATGTACACCACGGACGCCGTATTTTCGTCGGCCAGCGCGTCGAACTCCATGGACGTGGACTTGTCCAAGCCCAACTCGCTGCGCACAAAGTCAATCACCGCCACCTGCAAGCCCAAGCACACGCCCAAGTACGGCACGTTGTTGCAGCGGGCGTAGTGCGCCGCCGCCACCATGCCCTCGATGCCGCGGGCGCCAAAGCCCCCGGGAACCAAAATGCCGTCCGCCTGGCACACCGAGTGCCAGGCCTTGTGGTAGTTGGCCAAGTCCAGGGCCTGCGCGGCCGGCTCCAAGTGCGACGACTCCACCCACTCGATCTTCAACTGGCGGAAGCACCGCATGGCCGAGTGCTCCAAGGCCTTGATCACCGACAAGTACGAGTCCTTGAGGTTGGTGTACTTGCCCACGAGCGCGATGGTCACGCTCTCCACGGCCTTGTCGTGGGCCGACGTGATGGACCGCCACGAGCTCATCAAGCGGGCGCCCTTCAGCACGGCGTCCGCCGCAAGCAGGTGCAGGTCCAACGCCAACTTGCGGGTCAAGAACGTCATCATCTTCTGCTCCTGCAACAACAACGGCACGTGGTAGGTGGAGTTGACGTCGCGGATGGCCACCACCTGCTCGGGCCCCACGTGGCAGAACATGCCGATCTTGCTGACGGTGGCCAACTCAAGCTCCTCCAGGCACCGGCACGCGATCATGTCGGGGGTCAAGCCCAACGACCGCAAGTCCTTGATGGCGGCCTGCGTGGGCTTGGTCTTTTGCTCGCCGTGGATCACCAACACCAACGACACGTGGATGAGCGCAAAGCTGGCCGGCCCCACGCGGAACTGGAACTGCCGGAGCGCCTCCACGAACGGCGCGCTCTCGATGTCGCCCACCGTGCCGCCCAACTCGATGATGCAGATCTCCGGCTCCAACCCCGACTCGTCCACGGGGATCCGCGCCACCCGCTCGATCCACGACTGGATGGCCTCGGTGATGTGCGGCACCACCTGCACGGTTTTCCCCAAGTAGTCGCCCTTGCGCTCGCGCGTGATGACATGCGAGTAGATTTTGCCCGTGGTGATGTTGTGGTCCTTGGTCAACGTGATGTTGAGGTAGCGCTCGTAGTTGCCGAGGTCCAAGTCCACCTCTCCGCCGTCGTTCAACACAAAGCACTCGCCGTGCTCCAACGGCGACATGGTGCCGGCGTCGATGTTCATGTAGGGGTCGATTTTGATGGAGGTGACGCGGTAGCCTAGCGTTTTGAAGAGCAACCCGGTGGACGACGCCAACACGCCCTTTCCGATTCCGGAGATGACTCCTCCAGAGACGACAACGTACTTCATGGTGTGGATGCAGGGGGTGTGATGAGTTCTGAAGCGCCGTAGAGAATGCCCTGTAAGGATGACTAGCGGGGGGAAGAAGGGAAGGGTAGAAAATTTGCGATGAGCGCGCGCGCCGCGCGCGTGGTTGGTGTTCTGATTTCGGCGACTTGCTGGTCCGGCGGCGACGGGGACGGTCTAAGGGACAAACTGGGCGGTCTGATTCCGGGACAAACTGGACGGTCTGATTCCGGGACAAACTGGGCGGTCTGATTCCGGGACAAACTGAACGGTCTGATTCCGGGACAAATTGGGCGGTCTGATTCCGGGACAAACTGGACGGTCTGATTCCGGGACAAACTGGACGGTCTGATTCCGGGACAAATTGGGCGGTCTGATTCCGGGACAAACTGGACGGTCTGATTCCGGGACAAATTGGGCGGTCTGGTTCCGGGACAAACTGGACGGTCTGATTCCGGGACAAATTGGGCGGTCTGGTTCCGGGACAGTTCCGGGGACTCACTGAACCCGGGAATGACCAAATGAACAAGTTCCGGTGAGACAGACCGAGGACGAACTGGCTGAATCTGGAAAGATCTGGCTCCTGCCTCCCGCCCCCGTGACACTTGCCACGTGCCACCTACATTTCTCGGCCCCGTGGCCGTGCATGTCCGCTGAGTATACTCTCTCGTCGCAGTGTCCAACGAGAAATCCTTGACAGCGTTTGATCTCTGCCGCATTGCATGCATGACTTGAGCGGTGCCCAAAGACATCTGGCAGCTACGAGTAATGTTCTTGAAGTCTGTCCTGCAGATAGCCCGTATGGACTGCACCAACAACAGTTGCTGGCGTTTTACGACATCTGCAACCATGTCAGCTACCCCTTCAACGGCATTTCGAACGCAGATCTTGACCTTGATCTGCCTCAGAGTCGGGCCACTAGAGCAGCTGCTCGTTGCATATCGGGTGAAATGGCGCCAGTCGCTTATGAATGAGATTGGGCGATAGAGATCAAAGGCCTCGCAATGTACAGTCTTTGGAATAGCCCGCTTTCATGTACTGGTGGACCAGGAGCCACATCAATGGTTTCCAAGCATCCAGAACATGGCGGTATGTCCGTGTACCTGCAGCCAAGCCCTCTGAGCCACAATGGAGTCACTCTGTATGGCGAATCATCCATTCATTTGTAAATATCCAGTACAAGATGATTATCTGCAAGTCCAGGGTAGCAATCAACCATGGTGAAGCCTATTCACATAATATGTGATCACCAGAATAGCGCCAGGCCATGGAGGGCCTTGGCCATAAACAAGGAAAATCCAAGGCGGCCCTGTAGACGGTGTAGGCCATCAATGCATCCATACATAAGCCATGACCGCACCTAGAATACCCAATATGCGACACTGATCATCAAAAGACATTGATGGAGTAGGTAGGCATTGGTGGATGTGTAGGCATTGGTGGATGTGTAGGCATTGGTGGATCCAGAAGGCGCTTGTGAAATCGGTGATTTTGAGGAGACGAGAACCTCGGGCAGATCATTTGGATATGATTGAACCCGAAGTAGACTCGTGGCCCATTGGGGATAAAAAGACCAAGTGGCCACGATTGTTCGGAAATGGGCCAATGGACCGGGAGAAAGCCACAAGGGACCAGCAGTTGCTTCACCTCTTCTCCCTAGCAAGGGCACGCCGCTGGCCTTGTGAGCCCAGCTTGATTGGCTCGCCTTGTGAGCCCAGCTGAATTGGGCCTTGGCCAGCGCTCAGAGCATGTCTAGTTGGCACTTGGCTAGTCAGCAGCAGGCAGGATTCCCGAAAGCACGGCGATGCCGTCCTCCTTCACATGCAGCTAAGTGAACTTGACGCCTCCGATCTCGCTCTCGTCCCGGATGATCTGGGCGCGCCCCTGTTTCTTCAACTCCTCCAATATCTTCTCAAAGAGCAACGCGTCGATATTGTGGAACTCGGCATCCAACACCGACTCCTCCAGCTTGGTCATCTCGTACACCGTCAAAACCGCCCCCTGCTGGCCGGTGGCCTCGATGCGCGAGTACAAAAGCTCGGCCCATTCACTCAAGCTCCTCCAGTACACAAGCACGCCTGCATCCTGCGTCTTCCCGTTGATGTAGCTGCCACGGCCCAATCTATGCACCAAATGGTTGAGGATATCCTTGCGGAACTCGCTGGGCACGCTGCGGTCGATGGCGGCATTGTCGAAAAAACTGGGGACATCCTCCTCCTTCTGCTGCTTCAAGACGCTTCCCAGCGGGAGAATGCTATAGATGCTATACGCCCGGCACAACTCGAGAATAAGCGTGCACCATTGGTCAAGCTGGTTCTGTAGAATCGTGGCGTTGCTCTGCTTGGTGTAGAACGGGGGGAACGAGTGGATGGCTGGGAACGTATGCATAGATGACGGTGCTTCGTGTGGAGGAGTGGCGTGTGTTGAATCCTGGAAGTTGTGCAGTTGTGGAAAGGTTGCAGGTGTGGAGCGAGGTGGTGAACCAAGGCGCGGCGCGCACCCGTACACTCATATTTGTACGGGTGCGGCGGCCCTCACCAACGTTTCTCGCTGAAGGTCTGGAAAGTACTGCATATATGTTTCAGGGAGTAGTTTAAGCCACAACTCTGGATCCTTCTTGGACTGCTTCTGGACTATTCTCCACACCTCAGGAGCATTCGGAATACACCCGCAACTGCATCCCGGCTCCAACTCCGGCCTGAAAATCCAGACCATTCGACAATTCCGATTGCGATTTCTGAGCAAGCTGTCTAATGGAGACTAGCCAATGGGTACCCGCTTACCGAGCTCTATCTCCCCACATCATCCAACATTTGCTTGGGAGACCGAAGTCATCGGCGGAACATTCATAGCAAGACTCCCCAGAAAATTGGCTTCTACCAAACTGAAATGAAGGATGTGGTTGTCCTGGCTTTGGCAAGCGCAAATCACGTCTGGTGTGAAGAGGTACCCTGAATGCTCGTATAAATCAGGGGGGCGCGCCCTATTTATATGTGGTGGTGGACCATAACCCGTGGAATCCCGTGGAAGCTTCTGCATGGTGGGAATGTATCCCCGGGTTTGGCCTTCAACTGCAGGGTCGCATTCAACAGCGAGGTATAAAAGCCCACCCTCCCGCACACTCGCACAACCTGGCGAGCGGGACTTTTGGCTGTAAATTGATTCATGAACCCCGCAACATCCATCCACCCTTTCTTGGCGTGGTGAGGCCACGCAAGCAAAAAGAAGCGGCCAACGGTTCCAGAGGTTAATCGTCCTCCGCAAGCCTCTTAATGAGCAGTTCAGATTCAGTGTATGTCTTTTAAGGAGTTACTTGAGATGGGTTTAGCACATAATTGCGGGATTCGGTCGAAAGGTCCGACTTTCCCCGGCCGTGTGGGTAGTTTCGGGACACCGGCAGGAAAAAACAGGCTCCGAAAAATCCCCCTCGATTAGTTGTCGAAAGCGCCGATAGCCTCCGCTTCTAGTGCTGGCGAATCCGCTTAGGACCGCACCGATTTTGCACCCATGGGGGCGCACTACCCTGGGTGCAAATTTGGTTGAACACACAGTTGTACACAGGAACGCCGCCATTTGAGAGCTACAAGGGCATAGGGAGGATGCTATACTTGGAACTATGCATAAAACAGGCTTTGGAAAGTGTTCAAAGCTTCATCTACATTGGCCAGTCTTCCTGGAATTTCTAAATTGCCTGTGTGCGCTATACGTGGAGTCGCAGTATCAAGGCCCAAACGAATGGGTCCCGAGCGACGGGTCGAAACGAACTATTTGTCTGAAGATGCATCTGCTCAGATCTATGCCTTTTGAATTGATGGCTTGTTCTTTTCTGGTCCGTTTTTTGGCCATGAACAAGGGCGCGTGACGTTAGACGAGTCGCCATATTATGGTGGCACAGCCACGTCAGGACCGGGGCTACCACACATCCAGGCAATATGGAGAATATAAATTTTTAAAAGTAGTATTAAACTATAATGAAATCTAATTTGTTTGTAAGTGATAAAAAAGGAAATACTATCTTTTAGAAAAGGTGATAAAGATGGGTTATATATCAATGATTTAATAAATACAATACCTAAATTTCCAATAGAATTTCTAAATTCGATAAATACTTTATCAAGTAGTTTATTAGTTGATATCAAAACTAGTATAGAAGGTAATTATAAAGAGTCAATTTAGACTCCCCATGGGTAGTGTGCTACCCATAGGTGCTCAATTTTCCTGCGATGTGCTTCTAGACGTGGTATGACGTTAGACCTTGCCTCCAGGCTCGGTCCGAAACGTTCTGGTTCCCTTCCTCCGAGTTCTAGACCGATAAGCCCTTAGCTCGAGGAGTCTTATTAAGCCCTTTCTATTATAACTACATTATTTATTAATGCTGAGGCTAGATTAAGATCATTAAAATTGATACATAAACTTTACTCAAAACATTTTTTTTTTGTGCTACTGATAGCATTGCTATTAATAAGCCTTTACCTGATAAACTGCTCCTTGAGAGTTCCTGCATTCATAGGCGACAACGCCCAATAACTTACTCACTTGGTAAGAACTGCACCGTAGTAGTGGGAACTAGCAGCAGTGTGTACCGCGTAAGTGTCATCTTCGGTAATATCAAAGCAGGTGGGGTAGCAATTCCATGAGTTGTTCAAAGTTTTTTCGTGGTACATTTGACCATGGCTATTTTCCTGCGATTCAATCATGTATGCACGCGGAATACTTGGAACAGTCTTGCTGGTAGCATCCCGCGAGATCTAGGAAGTTTGAGCTTTTTGATTGACTTCATATCCTTCCATTCAGTAGTCGTGATTTTATCGGGCTTAGGTCTTCCACCATTTTGTCCAATCACATGCCCGAGTTCAATTGCATTAAGTAGCACTTGCATGCTTTAGCGATGAGTTTGACTTCTCAGCCGGTTGAGTACGGTAGTCCGATGTCTCCAGTGATCTTCCAGGAGACAAATATCTTTACCATGAGTTCCCTTGCAAGGAGTTGAAACCTTGATTCATGAGTTTATCGAACTGGCGCGTTTGGGAGACTGAATGGCGTAAAACGCGGCACGATCCTGATTGGTTTCATCGATGCGGACCTAATTGTTGCCGGAATGTAAGTCGAGGGATGGTGAGATTTTAGCACCTGCTATTGGATCAAATACTTCCGAAATCAAAGTTCCCGGGAAACGTTCCTCTATCGTGATATTGTTGAGAGCTCTGTTATCAACACATAATCTCTGAGATTCATTCTTTTTTTTCACGAAAACAATCGGTGTACATATGATAGATACTCTTGCCTGTTTGGGAAGGTTCCGCAATCCGAGTAACAAGCTCGTGTTTATCGGATTGTGAAAGTCGAAGGGGAGGTGTCCGCGGTGAAGTAGATCCGGGATCACATCAACTTGTTGCACTGTCTCTTTGGTGGAAGTTCAAATGGTGATGAGGTTTTTCGAGTTCCGACAATTTGGCTAGCTTCGTTCCTCATGGCCCAATGGTCAAGGCGTCTGGCTACGAAAGTAACCACTTTTTTGGGTGAATGAGTCGTTCGCTTGCGACGAATCAAGGGATGCTCATGAAAATAGCAGCACCATTGACTTGCCTGCAGAGAGGGGACTGTCGGGGCAAGGAGGAAATCGTATGGCCGTACGAACCTCCGAGACCACCACTGCTGTTTGGGCAAACAACACCCTAGACCTTCAGGGAAACGTTGGGATGCAGCGGTGGGGGTCCAAAAGCGGCACGTGTAGCTTTCGACGTTTGTGGGTCTCTGAAGTGCCGCAAGGCCCTGCAGTTCCCAGCACGGCAAGCTTGTTCAGAACCTGCAGTTCCCAGCCCGGCAAGCCTGTTCAAAACCTGCGGATCCAGCAGAACAGTAGTTGGAACAAGCTCGGTCTCTAGAGCATGCGTCAGTGCAGCTCGAGACCTTAGTGACTTCAGCAAACGGGAGGGTGTCAGCAAGCTAAAAGCTCTGATGCTGGGAAACCCAGGAACCAGGTCCTTCCGGTGTAGCCCCAAACTTGACGGAGTTTGTTTTGACCCCGGGTGTATAATCGACAGCTTTGACCAAGAGTGTGTATACTCCATGTCTTGAGACTTGTATGCTTTTGTATTGTCTTTTGAAGAGAACTGTACCGTAGCAGCCTCTTAAGCACTAGTTCGAATGCTGCGTTGTTGGAGCATTAGTTCGGAATGTCCAAATCTTGTAAGTTCCAAATGCCAAGGGTTTGTAAGATCGAGGAAACTGTGAACCAATATGATGGTTTCTGTGAAGCGGGAAACACGAGGAATGGTCGCGTGACGGATAGGCCGTGATGCACAGTCACTATGGCATCATGGGGAATCAATATTGACGACTGGTTAGAGAAGCCTCGTGAGACGAATAGCCTGTTGAGATCAATGGTTTGTTGAGATCATGGGCTCGTTAATGGAGTTGTTGCAGGATTGCTTCACTGACGTAATGTGCATTCGCCCCACATTCCCAATCATGGATTGGTTACCCGCACTGCGCGCTTGAACTAAATAGTCGAGTAGCCGAAGTGTTAAGTTTCAACACTTGGATCTCGGATATATACTTTTATTTGGATACAGATTACACTGGTGTAAGTGAGTTCGTACCCAGTTGACCGCCGAGCCACAAAGTGTGGTCGGGGGGTTTTTATACCTTGTCCCATTGGGATCCTGCATGTGCCCGTGGTTTCGAGGGATTATGTCAATGACACGCGGCGCAGCGAGGCTGTGGACCCGATGATCCAGACCTGCATCTCTGCAGGACCCGATGGTCCATACCCGCATTCCAACACGAAGGCATGAAACTGTAGGGGTGTCGAGAGAAGATCAAAGAGTGGCTATGATTTTGATGGCTCAGGTACTTCCAATAAGTATAACCCAGATCTGTACCCATTTCTATAAAATCCATGGAACAAATTACGATACTTTTGGCGAAGTGCTTGTGCTACTCCACAAGTGGCAAAGGCCATTTCTTTGGGGCCTACTCACACTGAATGTGCTAGATCTTCTAGCCTCCACAAACGAAGTATGGTATTATTTCTATCTCAACAGGGATGAGCATGGGCATATTGTCGAAGTCCACGCCCATACCATAGCTTACCCAATAATAGACTTGATTATCACGTGCATCATCATGTTTCGTATACTTATGTTCTTGAAATAGAACTACGCCATGCGATATAAAACATATCTATAGCAGCACGTGGTAACACGGTGTACAAACATTTCATGGTTGGCTATGAATACTACAGGTCGGGTGAATGCCAAGCACGTCATGATCGTGGGGTATAGGTACGTCATGATCGTGGGGTATCGGTGAACGGGTGTGGTGAAACCTGGTGACATTGAAAATGCTCAAATAGACTGGTGAGGGGCACAGAGCACCCGGTCGGATGAATGCCCAGTGAAGCCCGGAAGGTGACCTATTCAGGTGACCAAGCGTGTACCGACTCTACACGCATTTCAACTACGTGTGCATGTAACTAGGAAAGACTCAGTCTGGACGTTACAGAGATGCAAAATATCAACGATGTTATTCCAAATAATGCGCTCCTGAGGGAAGCTCCCACCCCAAGACATCAAAGCTGGTGTCATTGGTGGGAGCATGTACCGATTCTTCGAACACAATTCCACAATCATTGCTGAGGCACAGAGGTCAGCGGATTGGATCTTCGGGAAGGAAGCATGCAAGGAGATGAAGGCGCATGAGGAGAAACAAACCTTCTCCCGGTCCCCGGTCCCTCTGGTGTCAAACCTTTGGGTGTCGATGGGTTTCACAATCAAAGATGATAATAAATACAAAGCGAGGGTCGCTGCAAAGGTTATTCACAGACTGAAGGAGTTGACTACCAAGATACTCTTGCACTGGTGATATCCTTTACAAGTTTGCGCTTACTGTCCTTTGTTACTCACCACAACATGGTAATTCATCAGGTGGATGTGAAAACGGCATTTCTTAATGAACTCGTTGAAGACACGAACCAAGTTCCTGGATTTCCGCTTAAGCCAAAGACGGATCTGGGAATATGTATTGAAACTCAACAAGTCACTATATGGTCAAAGCAAGCTCCTCTTGTGTGGAATCTATTGATCAATGATCACAAGATCAAAAGAGCCATGAACCGTGCGTTTATATCAAACGAACTGCAGACTTGGTATTAATTCTATGTTGATGATATTCTTAGGAAGAAACATACAAGTGTCAAAGACGAAGGGAATGCTACGCTTCAAAATGAAGGATTTGCGAGAAACTGAGAAATTCCTCGGTATTAACATCTGTGAAATGGGTATACTATATACATTTCCATGGTTACATTACCAGCTTTCGGCTGCACTATGGATGTCAACAGGATGGGGAACAGTCCCAGCTGACAAAAGGTTTAACATCTCCCCTGAAGACGAAGCGCAGTCGATCAGAATTTAGATCAATCGTTGCAAGCTACAGTGGGTGCTAGTACTGTTCGAGTCGATATAGCTATGCGCCAGAAACAAAATGACCCCGAAGTGAAACACATAAAGGCTGCAGAGAAAGGTTTACGCTACCTAAAGGGAACATCAACACTAGGACTCATCCATCGCTCAAATCCAAACTACGACATCCGTGCATATTCCGACGCTAGCTCTGCTTCAGAAGAACTAGATGAAAGACGTTCAGTTACTGGAGACGTCATAATGCATGGAATCTATGATATTGCCAAAGCTCTGAGGCCGGATGACTGGCACGAAGCTTGTGAGGTTGAAATGCCATCACAAAAGAGGAATGGAACTTTCTCATCAGTTCTCTGTTCCTCAGGAGCTGGTGTGATGCCGTTGGTTTTCACGATCAGGGATGGTGGCAAATACAAGGCACGCGTTGCAGAGGGCAATCAAGTTGAAGGAGTTGACTATGGGGACACCTTTCTCCTGTCATAGAAAGCTTAAGGGTAGTCCACCAAATGATAATGCATCAAATGGACGTGAAACCGCTCTTCTGAACGGAAAGCTTTCGGATTTACGTGAACCAAATAACTGGGCTCTCCCTGAAACCTGAAAACGGTCCAAAGGAAAATTTTAGGTTTTGTCTTGAAACAACTTTTTATGGTGGAAGCAAGCTCCACATGTTTGGAACCAAGTGTTGAATGAAACCATCGGAAGAATGGGCGAGCAAGAAGCGAACCATGCATTCACTGGAACAGCCCTCGAGGGTACTCACAGCACTCTGTTGGTGATCTACTCGCACTTGGACCAAATTGACCATGTGTCTAGGACTAAGTTGAGCAGGACCTCCAAAGAAGGATGTAGGAGAAGCCAGGAAATTTGCAGGCAAAAGCTTCGAAGTGGGTATTGGTTAGTGCATCTTCAAGATCACATCGAAAGACTCTTATTGAATTCCACCATTTCAGATGGAGGAGCGTATCTGCTGGTCCAAAGATACGAGAACAGCACCAATGATGAAGACGGGAGCCTTGGGATGAAACCGAATCCAGCTCTATAGTGGAAAATTGCTCTTCGTAGCAGATTCTGTTCGTGACGTGATTTATTGTCCTACACTGTCCTGAGTCTATCATGACATCTCAATGATTCAATGATGGACACTTCAAAGCAGCAAGTGATTTAAATTAGTAAACACTATTGAAAGCTTTCGGATCTCCGGTAAGCTTTATTATTTATTAAATATAGACGGTTCTACTAAAATCGTTAATAGAGGACTTTCTACTAAATGATCGCCCCGAGGGGGTGATGATTTTAACAATTTATATAATGGGCGTTCTATTAAGACTCTTACTATTCCTTCTACTAAACACAGCACTTGCCACTTACTAAAGATCCATCTTGCATCGAGTCGAAAGAAGTGAGCTGAAGACTACCAGGAGCACACCTGGAACCCACGGCCCGAAAGAACTCAAAAGCGCATCTTGGTCCTTTAACAGGTCAAGGCCCAGGCAAATTCGGTCCTGGACAGACACCTTTCTGGGCAGAGACCGTTCAGGGCGCCGAGGTGCCAAGGACAGCTTCTTGAGTCTCCGGGCATCAGCACGAGGCCTGCATAGCCAATATAGTTTACGGGGCAGGCTAGGCCAAACGAGACCAGCGTTGCTGGGTAAGAGGCGCTGCGGTACGTGGTTAAGGTCAAAGTGATAGCGAAAAAAGTTGAAAATGGTCATTTTAAGCCGATGGAAAAATGCCTTCTTTTGACCCTTGACTCTTGACTCGCTCAACGGGTAAAGTGACGTCAACAAGGGATGTGGCCATGCAAGATTCCTCCGCAAGTCTGAGCTCGAGAAGTATGCCAACGGGATCCTCGCTTCCGAAGCTTTATGCCCAAGACGCATGGCCTAATATCGCCCAGTACGAAATCACTAGAAGGATATTCTTTATAACCTTTATTTAAATAGTCGGTATATTTCTATATTCTAGACAAAATCTTATACAATTAAGAGGCCCATCAGGGGGCGGTATAATCATAGGCCCATACTTACTTTTTAGACCTTCTCTTTTTTATAGCTCTTTAAATTTACATTGAATTTTATAGAGAAAAAATCCCTCCCTAGGGAGCCAAATTCGGTCTTTACTAAGAATTATCTTGACACTACAGTCATTCCTTTCTTAGCTCGTCGCGCGCCGCTGACATCACAATCCGTCGTGGCTGGCAGATTCCATGACCTCTTTACCCAGGCTGCTACTGGTAATGTCATGTCTCTTGTACGATTCTCGGTGGGTTTTAACTACCAACGTGCACAGATCTTTCTATTGTGCTAACTGCCACATGGCCTCGGATTACTTCCCCAACTAATCCAGCTTACATCAATGCTGTCCTTGCCCTTCAGCAAGACCCTGATGGCATCGAAGATGCCTTTATCACCTTTATTTCCGCTCTTGAAGAGGGAAATGTTTTACGCAATAAATCGCTGGACTCTAAGAAGAATTCTAACTCTAAGAATTTCTCACAGGGGTCGACTGCTTCCAATGACAGAGGCTTCTATGACAAGCGAAAAGGGCCTCACAATAATCCTAACTTCCAAAACAAACGTCGTCGCTTTGCCAAAGGAAAGCTGTAGAGAGGGTAAAACCTTGTCCGCATTGAAACTAGGTTCACTAGGTGCACCGCAGATTAACCATGGACATGCATCCAGAGGAGAATCTATTGATCCAGTCATAGTATTTATAGTATCAAAGAGGTACAGATGAACCTCAACATCAGGTTCAGTTACACTTGTATCACCTATAGTGGGTCTGGTTCTACATAGCGATAACAAAATCAATGGTACAATATATAGAATTCTTATTCATGTTTAGATCAGTGTTATTATAGCTTTTTCAGTCGCAGAGCGTAAAACATTAGGATCTATGCAGCGTCGTGTCGGTCCGAATGCAAAGATGGGTTTTTTACTATATGTAGAGACGATATGAGACATTATACGCGGGGGGGGGGGGGGGGGG
>WFIW01000047.1:72262-97523 GCA_009756535.1 Metschnikowia sp. UFMG-CM-y6306 | reverse complement strand
GAACTTTCCGACGATAATAATAACGATGATTATTGCTCAACATGCGGGGGCACAGGTGTGTTTATTTGTTGTGACTCGTGTCCCAAGTCGTTTCACCTTCTCTGCTGCAACCCTCCGCTCCAGGAGATTCCCGAGGAGAACTGGAACTGCACTGAGTGTTTAGCAAAGCACGACTTGATTCCGAGAAAACCCTTCAAAAACTACGGCATGTTTAGTGGACTCTTGAGCTCGATCCACGGGCGAAACCCCACGGACTTCCGTCTACCAAAAAAGCTCAGGGATGGGACGTTCATGGATGTTTCCACACGTGACGGCTACCAATACTCCGACGGGTCTATCAAACCGGAATTGCCTGTTCTGAAATCTGCGCAGCTTAATGGTTACAACAAAAACGAGGAATTGGAAGTGGATGCTCTTTATGATTCGCACGGAAGACCCCGGTTTTGCCATAAGTGTAAAATGTCCGGCTTGCAGCGTCGGACCATGGTCTCGTGTGACTTCTGTCCATTGTGGTGGCATTTGGACTGTCTTCCAGGGGTGGTATGTCTGGCTAAAACATTGGGCCAGAAATGGCGGTGTCCGAATCATATTGAATCGATGATTCCGTCACATTGGCTCGAAAGACGTAGCTTCAAAGATGCTCTTGTGTTGGATGCTTCATTGCAAAACAACTTTCTCCAGTTTGTGCAAGCGAATAACTTCCTAATCAAGTACAAAGACCAGCCATTTTTTTCTGAAGACGTTGAGATGACATTACAGGATTACCAACAGGGCATGACACTTGTGGGTAAAAACACTGGCACCTTCGAGCAAAAATATGGCAACTACTCGCAGGTGGAGTCGGAGGATGACGACGATGTGGATGAGAATTATACGGTGCCGGATTACATGCAAAACTACGCCATTGATAATAGGGTCATGGCGAAAAGCTCTTCCAAGCTTGCCAGAGTTTTGCTTATGACCAATGGTGCAGGAGCGCACCCATTTATCTACCGTGTACCGGAGCAGAGCATTGTGTTAGATTTCATCAACAGCACCAACGGAGGAGAGATAAAGAAGAACATTGCATATTACGAAGAGCACAAGAAGCTGGCGCGTCACCGGGATATGGATGCTGTCAATGTGCTTTTAAATATGCAGCGGCCTTACACGAGCAGCAGACCCGAGAGCAGACAGTCAGAATTCAGCGGATTCGAAAAGAGAAGAAATTTAAGCCAAAGCAGAGAGCCTGATGAAAGCGGAGACTCCAATGGGGTCAAGGATGGCACCAGGAATTTGAAAGATCCCAATGGCTTACATGATGCACATGAGGATTTAATTATTGGTGATGCAGAGATATCAGAAAGAAGTTGGGGAAGCGAGAGCGGTGAAGCACAAGATGAGAGTTTTCAGACATTGGAGACCGAGGAGGAAATCCAAGAGATCCGTCGGTTTATCGAACTGAAAGGCAAGTATAAGCTCATGGAGGTTTTAAAGAGCTATGCTGGCTAGCGACCAGGCATTTTAGAAGCTTGGCAATTTAGAGGCGATAATTTAGAGGCCAGGCATAGTCATAGACTAGACACAGTTTAGAAGCTAGACATAGTTAAAGAGCCATAAATGCTACGCTGGGTTGAGTCCTTTCTCCCAGCAAGAAACATGTACGAGACAAATACCCCTAGGCAAATGCATAGCAAACCGATCGTCGCCCTGGACTCGGTGTAATTCTTGTTTATTGGTTACTAGCACATGGCTTGAAAAGCGCACTATATACAGGGCTAGTCTAATTCCGAAGGGAGGGTGATCCGAGGGATTTCGGACTCGGGGAGTCGCCGGGCGGCGGTTTTTCTCACAAGTTCCGTAAGAATCTTGGTGTGGTGCTTCCCTGCACATTCCAACTTATCAACCTTGCCTGATATGTAGTGCACACGGATTATGCACGGCACGTTGTCGTAGTCGGCCTTTTTCTTGGGCCGAATTCGGGTCACCACCATATCCATGTCGCTATTGTGGAATTTCAACGTGGGCAAATTGAACTGCCAGAACTGCTTCAAGCCTGCCAGCTTCTTGTAGACGTTTTTACTCAAGAGCACCAACTCTAGCCTGGCGATGGAGGGGTCGAACTTGAAGGCGGTGTCGGAATCACCTGCAATGATGTTCATGCGCATACTCTGTTTGAGCAAGTTGTTATTCGTGCGCTTGAGCTTCTTGGTGAGCTCTTTCATCATATTGGCGGGGATACTGGAGCGATGGACCCGACAAGGTTAGGATTTGCGCACGCGCCAGTCGCCTGCACGTGTTGAGCGGCACGTGATGTCGTGGGCTTTTTTGTTGAACAGGACGAGACACCTTTAATATTCGAGAGGCGACCCACTCCGGATACTGGAAAACAAACAGGACAGAGAGCCGTAGACTCTCGACACCAAACTCTGCCAAACGAGCAAGAAATAGATGAGACAATCGTTTGATGAGCCGGAGCAGATAGACGGACGGGGGTTCAGTCCTGCATTGAGTGTATAAAGCCAGGCAGCCCCCCTCCGTTTAGCAAGAGATTATCAATTATGACGGTCATTCAACGATATCCTAGTATACATAGATATGGATGGGAATAGACATGACCGAGGGAGATATAGTGCCCCAAACACTACTAGAATCATTAGGATACTAATGATAGCCCTGTTCCGGGTTATGCGCAGGTGAGCTTTCTTTACAGAGGATAATTCCGCCTCCGCATCAAACATGGGAGAGTTTGGTGGAGCGCAAATTTACCATGGAATAGTATCCAATGGTTGTTGCATTTCAAATTGCTCAGATGTATTATCGTGAAGATATGTGGACGTCCTTATTAGGAACAATAAATCTGTTGTAGCTTCTGTGGGTCTGGTTCTAGGAGGCATCTTGGATGGCACTTCAACCTGGCGTATGAAGTCTGCAGGCAACCCTCCTTTTAAAAAAAGTTCATTGACATTCACCCACGGAATTGTGTGCTAGTCCTTGCCGCTTGCCGTTTCAGGAAATATCAGTTTGTTTCAGCCGCATCATGCGGCAAGACTCTTTGTTGCTGCATTGAGACACTCTTCTGGTCATGACATACGAAACCATCGAAAGCGGCTTTCATATGTTAAAAATCACAGGTCTTCTTCCGTTGAGGATTCTTACCATGGTCTAGAAAATTGATACTATCGCTTAAGGACGCTGCAAGGTTGTTGTGATTCAAGATTTGAGGCTAGTGGCTAATACGCACACAACTTTCATGCAATAAGATTTCGTACCACTTGCACGCGAGTTTTCTGATGAAGCTTCGAAATTTCGGTCAATTGCCATGGCTGATACCGTGGGCCTTACAACAAGTTCCACGTGTTCGGCCTCAACAAAGAAGTCCACGCAACATTGGAAGTGCTATTTGGTGTACAAACGTAGAGCTTTATACACATGAAGAGATTTAAAAAGTTATTTCACCGATTAATTTTCATAAGAGTGGAAAATTGAGGCTGTAAATTGTCGAATGGGCAAATAAAAAGACGAATCTTCAAACAAATGACAATTTCGGAGTTATTGAAGTATGTATAGTTCAAAATCGTGCACCAGTTACACTAAATAATTAAGGATTTAAAAGTGTTAATGAAGGGGTAAGGTTCAAAAGTGGGGTTTAGAAGTTGGGAAAGAAAATGTATTCAAGGGGCAAATAAAAAAATAGAAAGTTGATCAATATTAGTGTTCAAAGTAACTATGATTTAAATCTTAGCTCAAACACATTATAATAAATTTTTCGTACATTTCCCTCGCTTCTAAGTAACCCAACAAGATTTGCCATAACATATGGCTACAGTATATTTTTACCAGATTTGCATGTTTGCAGGCAATGACTTTCCAAACGAGTCACACGAGGTTTTATTTGGATACACCTTTCGGTTTTGTTTTACTTACAGTAATTCAATTACTTTGAGAAGGTGATGAAATTAGATATTCCATGCTTTGTATTATATGATCTTGAATTGCTTATACTAGAGATTTCTCAACTCTATTAACTTTTGATATGACACTGATAAATTCTAATAGACATTAGTTAATACCAACTTGTGACGTTTAGGGACCGTTTGTCTATGAGTTTCTCAGCACTTGGCTAAGGAGGTTGGATAAGATTCTACTGATCTTTTATCATCAGCGGAGTGTCTTAATTCCTTCTCTTATTTTCGATTTCTTCCTAATGGCTCCTGGTTTTGCGCTATCGTGTATTATTTGAAAATCATTATAAAGAGGTGTATATTTCTGCAGTGGGGACTAAGGTAATACTAATTTGATTACGATATGGTTTTTTTTATCTTCAAGGTGATCAGATTTGTATAATTGTATATTCAATTCAAAGTTAGCATCTCCTTCAGCCGAGCCCTCAGCCGAGCCCTCATATAAATTAGGATGGTAATAAAATATGATTGAAGTTTAGGGAATTCTATTAAATTTTTATAGGATTGGATTGATCATATGAATCGAAGGAAGATATACAAGGCCAGTCACTTTGGTTAAGAGATTATTTTGAATCCGCGTCAGAATAGACCTAGTTCCATTTGGGAAAGGCTTTATTGGTTGGTAGTAGATTCTTTTTAGTGGTAACTAATTTAGGTTTTGATTAATTACTTGCAGTTAGTTCGCCTCCGTATCTAGTTGGGAGTGTACACGCATAGAGCCCTTTCAGGTCTCCACTCGTTTGCCATAGACTTTGTGCCATGTTCGCCAAGCGCAATGCGTCAATGGGGCTACTAGCTTTGGCCCCCAATAGAATTTACGTGCGCCGTTGCACTGATTGCACGAAAACAATACATGTGTTGAACGGATTAGACCGGCTGAAGAAGCGAATCTCATTGTTTAGGTGTGTAGTGGCCTGGTGAAACAATGAAACTGGTCATTCGGGGTTGCATGAATAGCCGAAAAGGGTAAGGGATGGGAAAGGGTCGTCTATTCTTTTTTGCCTTTTGTGAAACCTACGAAGTTGAGCGATTCTGCCTTAGTTAGAGCCACTCTCGAATATGAATGAGTCATCCAGAGGAAACCCAATGAAGATAGAAGGGGTCGTAATAGACACGATCACGATAATACCACGGTTCCACAGCCGACTATACCCACTGAGAGAAAGATGACCGCCCCAGATTATGTGGGGACGAGCGAACGTTCAACTAGACGATGTATTCATAACTACTCTAGCCGGCTGTTCTTGTGAACGAAGAAGACAGAAAGATTCAAACCACAGTGGTTAAAGTAAAAAGCCAGTACATAAGTTGTTGAATAGCCGGTGACGGGGAAGCCGGTTCATTTTCGTCCATTGGCCCCTGATGGATTCACAGTGTATATACAGCAACTCTCTCGATCTGTACTTCTAAGGAATCATTACTTCTTTGAGACTGCAAATAAATCCTTTTGAAGTGTTGGTTTGTTCATTTATGCCTCGTCTAAAACTTCTTGATGCTCTGCTTTGAATAGTTTACTGTATATATACAGAGTAAAATGTATTCGAAAAGGTCGAATAAGGATTGCTCTGCAAACAGCGATACTGACGACTTTTAGCTTTCGACGCATTTACCTAGCTAAACTCCTTGCCATACATTGGCTAGACTATGCATCTCTTAACTCAGCAAACAGGCCAATACGTGGAATGTTACGACCTGTAATCAGCATTGATCGAAATGTACTCATGTGACAAATCGCAGGTCCAGAAAGAGGCCTCCTCAACACCAGCAGTTCCCAAGTCAATCTCAAGGTTCAAGTCCTCTTGCTTGAGAATCTGCAGCGCACGAGCTTCGTCGACGAGCTCTGGTTCGCCGTTCGTTAAGAGCTGGAGGCGGTCCGTGCCGTCCGCAGGCAAAAAAGACACACTAGTTTTAGCAGTGTTGACTGATTCCGCGCCCACGCTGGCGTAGCCAACTGCACACAAGATGCGGCCCCAGTTGGCATCGTTTCCAAACATGGCTGTCTTGAATAACGATGAGTTAGCCACCGTCAGCGCCACGGTCTTGGCATCCGAGTACGAGAGGGCGTTTTTCACGCTTATTCGAATGAACTTAGTAGCGCCCTCACCATCGCGCACCACAAGCTGCGCCAATTGCTGGGCGAAACCGGTAATCTCCGCACCGAGAGCCTGGTATGCGGCGCTGCTAGGTTCGTTTTCAATAGTAGGACCGCCTGCTGCTCCGTTAGCAATGGCCACAATGGTATCATTGGTCAGCATATCTCCATCCACCGAGATGGAATTGAAAGAGCGGTCCACAGCGTGCGAGAGAAGCGCTTTGAGTGCTGCGGCAGATACTGGTGCATCCGTGGCAAAGAAACCCAAGAGTGTGGCCATGTTCGGACAGATCATGCCTGCCCCCTTGGCGAGTCCAGCCAACCGGTATGTGTGGCCAGCGATTTGGAACTGCTTGCTGACTAGTTTGGGGAACGTGTCGGTGGTGCAGATGGCCTGTGCACATGATAACCAGTGTTGATGCGACGACCCCAAGTTCAGAGCCGCCAACCGCGGGATTCCTGCCAATATTGGAGACATGGGTAGCGGGTTGCCAATAACACCTGTAGACATGACGAGCGTGGAGTTGGGATTGTTGCCAAGAGCGGCGTCGGTGGCTTGCACCATTTTCTCGGCGTCTCGCAAGCCCTGGGCTCCGGTGACGGCATTGGCGTTGCCTGAGTTGACAATGAGCGATTGAATCCTAGGCGTTTGTTGGAGGATCTTAGAGGAAACCTGCACGGGCGCCGCCTTGAACTTGTTTTGAGTGAAGACGGCGGCAGCCACAGCCTCGTTCGGGGAGGTGTTGTGGAGGAGGGCCAAGTCCAAGGCCAAGGGATTTTTTTTGACACCCGCATGGATGCCGCCGACGGAAAAGCCTTTGGGGTAGACGCCGGACTTGGGCACGAATCGCAGTGCTTTGTCAAGGATCTTGGACATTGTCTTCACGGTGGAGAAAGAGATGGAGCTTCGTGAATGGACGTCACATGACGTGCGATAACCCACCGCGGTTAGCAAAATTCCGTGAGTCATCGCAAGATGCAGGCTGTGCCCCTTTGAGGATCATGGACCATCCCTAATTCGGCTGTGTGTGGAGAGCCATTCCAATACAATAGGAGGCTGACCCTGTTTCATAAGGGTAATCGAAATTTACACCATGGCTGGATGTAACAGAAATTTAGCTAGCATTCGGCCCCAAGAAATCACTCTTGGTTAAGTGCTACAACACCCGAACGGCTGGTCATTGGTCAGATTTAACTGTGCCTCGGTGCACCTTGAGCCTGGCATTTGAGAATTGGCCGATGACCAAAGCCATTGCTTGAGTCAGCTGTTGTATGCGGTGCTATACAATCTACCTCACCGCCAAGAAGGTACTGTTAAACTGCGAACTACTAAGCGGCAAGTACCACCAAGTGAGTATTCGTTAAAAGCGGTAATGCAACTATCAAAGCTCTAGAGAGGTAGGTACTCCCGATTTTGGAGGCATCTACATAATGCCAACATTAGTTTCTTAATGATTAAGGTGGAGTGTGGAACTTTGGTCATTCCCTCGGTCATTCCCTCGGTCATGTCTACTCCTATGTGTCTCTAACTTTAATACAGCTTTTCATATTCGATGCCCCCAAACATGCGGGCCATATCCCACTTGATTAACCCCTTTCGGAGCTTCCGCGAACGCCCTCAAGAGCTCGTGCAAGAGCCTGTACCTCTTCCCTGCGGATACCCTTGTTACATCTGCCCCAAGGTTCCTAACATGTGTTAATGCCGCCTTTTCTTTGACTACATCGATTCCCTGATCTGCATATTTGCTCTATGCCCAGAGCGGTCAAAAATATTGTGTGTATTCTTTGACTCCCGTACATCTCGGCATTCTCTGGTACGAAGCGAACTGGTGTAGTTTTCTATTGAAGAATAAAGTAAAACCACCCAGAAATATTGAATCGTGTCAGTGCTTGTATGAGAGAACTGTTGTGTATCCACCCATTATAGGGAGCCATGAGAAGCGAGTACTTTTGCTTTGTTAAGATTGTCATAGAACCCGGCGAAAATCCTTGTCCCAAAGCGTCTCGATCAATCTAATAAGGGAAGCCAAAGCGCACTAAAATGGTGATTAACCAAAGTAATCAGCATGTGTCGATACCAGACCACTAAAATTCATGTGTGATTCAGGGGACTTTTGCAGGTACCATCGTAAAATGGGTTCATCTTTTTGGGATCAAGTAGGTCGATTATATGACACTTGCGCTCTGTTGGCCTTTGTTAATTGAAGCAAACGAGTGCTAAGGGCTTTTGGGGCAATTGTTATGCTGTATATACTAGATCCTGAGAGAAATAATCCCGCTCATGGCCGTAAAGAGTTCTTTCTTTTGTTGTTGCTCATGCCGAAGTGTCATATTTCAGGATCTCTGCGTCTTCTGGTTTCGTCTCTGGGGTGCCAAGTTGGGGCCAAAAAACTTAACATTGACTCTTAATAGCCCCCGATTCAACTTAGTTTGAGAGTGCCTAAAGGTCAACGTCACAACCTCAGGATCCAGACCCGCCGGAACCAATTTGAAACCAGATTCACTACAACTTTTGGCAGGTTACATTCAAAAAATTACATTGCAAGACAACGAGCACGTTGCCATGACGCCCTTCTAACGAATTCATTATTAATATTAGCTCCAGGGGTGATTCGTAATATCCCACTTCTTTAAGCAATAACACAGGCTTGGGACCATCCGTGTTTGGTCTTTAGAGTCCAGAAGTTGTCTTTGGAGCATTTGCGGTGAAAGATGGTTGAGGAGCGGCCATTATCGGTTTGGTGTGGAGGGAGATTTCAGCCACGGTGGAACGGCCCTCTTAAATACCTTTCTATCGTCTCCGTATACACTACTGTAGGCATCAACTTCCGGTGCAAGTCGCATCCTTGCATACGTTTGGATGCAAATTGGCCACACCCACCGAGAGTATGCAAACATTACCGGATTAGGCCGGCACAAAGGTCCAGATGAAGGCATAGCGGCGGCCGGCGAGATCACGCGAAGCTCCCGACCACTTTACTGGAAAAACTTTAAATTTGTGCAGATACTCACGTTAACAAGTCCTTGAGCCATGGTGGTTCTAGGTGGTGCTTGGTGATCACGACATGCGGGGCATTTCCAGATATGCCTATATTTGACTCCAGGCCGCTCACTTGCTCACCTAAAGGCAGTAAATTTTTTTTGGTGATAAAGAGGTGTACTACGGTATTCCGTACTGCAACTACACGTACAGATACAATAACGTCGCTGTGTTATGAGCTTGACGCAAGATGGCAGCGAGTGCCTAAAGTGCATGGACGTACAGACTCGATTACGCAGTTTGCAGGTCAGTGGAGCCGGCAGGTGGAAACGGTTGAAGAGTTTTCATTTGCCTGGCACTGAAACTCTTCTCCTAAGGTACAACTTACATATTCCTGTATAGTGAGTTGTACTTGGCGTAAGTTGAAGCAAGTGATTTTGAGTGTCACGGAAGTGGGTGTTTTCACGAATTTGCAACCTGTTACAACGAATAAAGAGGGATGGGAAGCTACCTCCTTTATCTTCTGTAGAAAGGCTATGGCCCTTTTTGGGAGTGGAAGCTACACTCGCACTTTGACTAACCATTGTGCATAGAACATGCTTTCGGTCTTCACGCCCAATACTAAGTGTAGAAATGTTTTCTGCCGTTCGAAATCCTTTAAACAGTCAGAGTCCAGCGGCGCAAGTGAAGCAAATTCAAATTACTTGGGCCGTTTTTGTCTTTCTGAAATGTTTTTGTCCTTCTAGAATTGGTCGTCTTGATACGAACCCTCCTTTCTTAAGATACACAGGACTCTCAATGTCCCGTTAAGCATGCATCTACTTGGTAACCTTTTCTTTCAAACGTTCCATCCTAATGCTCTGTGTCAGCCTTCGACGCGTTATGGGTCACAGGGAAAAAGACCTGGAATCGTGACCTACTACATGCACTACCACTATCAAATGTTTCACACAATGACATTTGAGCAAAGATTCGGTCATACAAGAAGAGCGTGCGGTAAGAACAACTGCCGAAGGATTATTATTGTAAATTCCTTCCTTAAGGTTTAGGAGATTATATCTATTCAGTCCCACAGTCTTTCTTTGATCGAATTATTCTCGTCTCGACTTGTCCCTGTCACCTCAAGTCGTCCAAATTGGGTATCGTCCATCGTATTGCAAGAACAAATCTACTTCAGACCAGGCAAGCCAGACCATCCAATACCCCCATACGTAACTCAGCCATCAACACAATCAACAAACACTGCAGCAGAGGTCCACCGTGAGCAATACCCGTTGTAGTAGCTGAGCATCACGCACCGCACATCACCACGCACCACATCACCACGCACCACATCACCCCGCACTGCACTTCGCGCTCCACATGGCATCGCGGAACGCGCTCCACATGGCCTTCACTTTCCAGGACCTCTTCGGCGCAAAGAAATATGGCAAGGATGTCGCCATCGTGGTGCAAATCGTCTCGCTTCGAATCAACACTTTGATGGCGTCGGAGATTGTGGTGTCGGATTTAAGCGGCAGCAACGGCTACGCCATTCACGAAGGCGCTCCGGTGGTGCCTCCTCATAACAAGAAACAACTTCACTTGTACAAGGAAAAATTGATGAATGTCGCCAATAAGTACCGCCAGCGGACAGGTGCAGATCTCTTTCTGGGTCAGGATGTGAACCAGTCAAAGTCGTCTTTTATTCTGTTGTTCCATAAGTACTGCTTTGTGCGGCTCCGCCTTAGGCTAGCGGTGGGGCAGGAGCCGCTGGTGCTTGAAGTCGACCTCGCCTCGGAAGATCCGCAATTCGATGAGCTCTGGGACCGCTTCCGCGTCTTCTGGGACCGGGTGCCACTTGATCACGATCTTCTAGTCAAGATGTTGAGTCCGTCGCTTCGCGTGGATCAATACGCATTTCTCTTGGCGCTGGCGCCCTCGGACTCAACGAACTACTCGTCCCAGGATTCTTCCAAGGTGAAGTATGAGCCCGACGTCAAACCCGAGGCCGCAAATAGTCATTCTCAGCTGTACGCGTTCTTCTCGGCCGCCCTTGGGCCTCTGGAGTCGCAGCGTTTGCCAGGTCCGGACCAAGCGCTGCCCCAAGTGGTTTCCTTGGAGACTGAATCATCCAAGGTAGACTCGGAGCCTTCTCTATCGGGGCCGGCTGCCTCCGAGTCCCACAACGTGCATTCACTGTCGCAGTCTTATTCGGTCGATCGAGAATTGGAAAGTACCCAGCTATTCCTACCGACCCAGGACAAGCCTCGCTCCCCGGCCCATGACTTGCTTACTCAAGTGCCACAAACCTTTGATCCTGCCTCGCAGTCTCTGCCCGGTTCGCCTGTGCTTTCGACTCAAGACAGCCATTTGTACTTCGACCTGCTGCGCGTGAGCATGTCGATGAACGGAAACTCTCCCGGAACAAAGGTGCTGCTTTCTTATTTAAATCAAGCGCAAGCCGCTGAAGACAACTACAAGGTGCAGGCCAAAATCGTGGGCACCATTCCCTCAGACTTGTCTCTTGTGTGCGCCAAGCTGTACATTGAGGTTAACGGAGAAGTTGTGCTCAGTGACCCCAAGATCCGTCTGTTCCAAGTGATATTACTGGACTCGTCGCAAAAGCAATTGAGCGCTCGAAACTCGCTACTTGTGCAGGTTCCGAGTGCCCAGGTTCTATCATTCTTCGGCTACAAGTACACGGAGCAACTCTACACGCGAATGGACTCTCTTGAAAAGGAATTAAGTGCGTTGTATTTTATAGACCTTGAGTTCGAAGTGTCCCGAAGCATGGCAAATCAGTCCACAAAGTGGAAACTCGATACGTCTCTAAAAATTCTCCAATCAAAGGTGAAGTGTCAATGATCACAAGTCCAGCTGCTTCTCACTGAAGGTCCCGGCTCACTTCTGGAGGCTGTGGCGGTCGATTCCTGCATATCGGCGGGCGGCTTCCACCACCGGCCAGGGCAATAGTCTCAAAAGAGGCAAGAATTCGCCGTAAAAAGGCAACTTGATGTCCCCTCTTTTGCCTGTGCGCAAAGCGGCCACCAACAAGCGGGCCACGAAGTCCGGTTCGAGCAGCGGAGCTAGTATCGGCAGAGGATTGGTGATCTCCTGGAATAGAGCCGTGGTGAGCTGACCAGGGCACAATAACAAAGTCTTGATTCCCGAATTGCGCAGCGGTTGCGTAAGCTCAAAAGTCAAGGACTCGTGGAGACCCAAGAGCCCGCTTTTGGCTGCGCCGTACGCCGCAAGGTTGGCCGGGCTCAGAAACGCCAACACAGAGCTCACCGTGACAATGTATCCTCTTTTCAAGCGGACCATGGCCGGCAAGAATACTTTGACGGTATAGAAACACAGAATCAAGTTGACGGCGACAGTGCGGTTGATTTGGTCCACGGAAGTTTCCAAGATGCTTTGTGGAATGGCCACTGCTGCATTGTTTATGAGCACCGTGGGACTACCGACCTTTTTCTCCACGTATTTCTGGCATTTGACTAACGATGCGTAATGTGTGACGTCACACTGATAATAGCAAACCCCCGGGACTCGGCTGGCAGCGGGGACCTTGACGATGTCCACCACAACCACTCGGCCGCCCAAAAGGGTTAATTGGCGCACAATCTCTTTGCCCAACCCAGACGCCCCACCGGTGACCAAGGCAATGTCAATTTCCGGCACGTAGGTGTGGCCCAAAAGCAGAAGAATAAACAGCATTGAGATTGATGGTTAGCGTTTGCTACGGTTATAGAAGGTTGGAAAACTAGGAGCGACTGAGTGTCCCTGAGAGAAAGATTGCAGGTGACTGAGATTGTGGCTGTTACAGAAATTGTGGCTGTTACAGAGATTGTGTCTATTGACTGAGATTGTGACTGGGTGCAAAAGTGACCTGAACAGTGCGACTGGACATAATCGGAGATGCGCCAGATACAAGTCTCGTTTTAAAGCATATGGAATTGTGCCTGATTACAAGTCATTTTTACATCATTTCAATATCCTTGCTTTCATGATAAGATTGTCTTCATTTCTACCTTGCTAACTATGCGACTGCAGGGATTACCTGTGCCATCGATAAGACAAGCAAGCGTCACCACACGGCGAGATAGCTTTCCTTTACCAAGCCCGAGTCTGAAGAAGCGGTGCATTACCGACAACAATTTGCTAGCGTGCCTAGAAGTGGTACCTTTTCTGCATTCAGAACCTAGCATTCAGGACGAGTTTCTTCGCTAAACTAAAATAGCATATATATATTTATCGCACAAGGTGCACAAGAATGGGCTTCAACAGGTGTGTGTATGGCCCTGCAAGACCTACATCTGTACTCGATTCTGCTCCACCTTCCTCGGGCATAGCTGGAAACCTCGCTCGAAAGCATCGTAATTAGCCAACATAAATGCTAAGAGATACTGCTATATCGAGCCATGTATTGATCAAAGAAAGCAGTGGTAAAAGCTGGAGAATAACTGCAGAAATGCACAAGGGCTTGCAGTCCAAATTTTGGAACCTTGTGATCGAAGCTTTCGAAATGAGATGGAGCAATTTCTGGATGGGTAATCGAGACCATAAGGCTTCAAGCAAGTAGGCCATGAACCAGTAGACTTCAGGATCTGATCTTTCAAAACATTTCTCTCCATGGTCGGCCTGAACAACCTGGAAGACGGGAAATAGTCCATGTTTCTCTGAATTGTGACGGTACAGCGACTCAATACTCCGGCCTTGAATCCAGGCAGCAAGCGCCATAAATTGGGTCCCAACACTGTATTCATGTGTATGCACATCCACAAAGTCTTCCACTATGACCTTTCAGGAACTAATCGGTTCGAACCTTTTGAAAGAATATCGGGATCTCTTCGTGGTTGGTGAATTGTATGGTTCTTTCTGGCCCAACTGCGACAACCAAAGACCTAATAAAAAGCAGTAAAATTTATAAACATCCATCTTAACAAGCGCAGTAGGAGACGATCGAGTAGCTTTGGGAGGGACAGCTTAAATGCAGATTGTGAAGGCTCCGTTCCGAATGACTTTCTTCGTCCTCCAAACGCATGGTTTAAAGGGTATTCGGGAACCGTGATACCTTTGAAGGCCGAGAATTCTAGCAGGATCCCACGCATGATCACACGGGGAAAGCTATCGCTGTTATTCATTCGAGAACTTTGCAAGTCACCAAAACACGTTTGTGAATGGGCACAATCCATCATAGGTAGAACTCTGAAAAGTATCACATTGGCACATTGAGAATGGACTGCGTAGCAGATTCTTCTGCAAATTCAATAATCGAAGGGGCAGGCTAAACGAATGGTTGTAGAGAGTCACCGCAGAAAGCTTCCCTCTGTGTTTCGAAAAGCTTCTTCACCAGAGTATCCCCATATAAATAGCAAGCAATAAATTAATGCGGACCGGCCAAATTCACACTAATTGCATGACTTTGAACTGGACATTCCACAACTTGGGGCGATGTTTGTCCACTAAGAATATTGACAGGCAAAGCGCAGTCGAAAGATGATATGTGGCTGCAGGATAAGAGTGGGATGTCTTATTCCTTAGATGACCAAAGTGTGGGCGTAGCTTCATTGCTTGCGAAAGCGATCACAGGTCATTGTTTCAGAGATAGCATGGTTTGCTGATAGCAACGACACCGATACTTTCGAATAGGATGCAAGTGTATGTCGCCAACGCATCAAACGGGACCATACCAACACCTTGTTTTCGTCATCGCCTTGTTACCAACCAGTAGCCACTCGAAGAAGAAACTGCACATGCCATGGCAATAGGAAACGATTCCTGTCTTTAAGCCCTCATTTCCTGGGAATCTGATACCTCCATTGTGTTTGGTAGTATCTATAGCAGCGTCAAGGTCATTATTTGGCGCTTCAAATTTTCGCAATGACCATACGGAAGGAACTTATGCTTGCTTCTAAATTGGACATGTCTCTCAGGAAGTTCTAGGAGACACAAAGCAGCCGAGTACTTAGCCACTTTAGGAGAATTTGAATCGTGTGTTCGCATTTAGGCAGTGGTCATAAACAGTTATAACGCCGGTGGCAGAGAGTCTTTCAACAAAGCACCACCGGAAAGAAGAAGCTTGACCGCTTAGATTTATGCATAAGATGGGTTCTCGGCTGTCACAAAATTATATGATTAAGTACGTCTCAATTGTACCACGCCCATATTCGATAGCGTTGTTTCAGCTCACGACTTAAGGAGCTCACCAGGCCCTATTTAGGGTTATTGCGGTCTATGTGGGAAAGATTTCTCAATATTGTCATAGGAGCATGAGACTCCGAATCTGCTTTCCATTTTCTCGTTGTTCCAAGAGCTAGACTCAGCATTTCAGGAAAGAAAGAATTGTTCACGAGCATGCACTAGAGCAATTCAGAGCCTAAAGCTCAACTCTGTTTGTAGTCTCACCAGCAGAATTTCGGGTATTGGTTCGGGCTCACCTCCTGCTCTATTTGCTAGAGGATTTTCAAAACCCCAATCACAAAATGACGAGTCTGAAAAGCATCCACCTTTGGTTAGACACCCGCTTTATCGATCCACTCGAGATCATAAGCTCCAGTTCCTCGTTTGTGCTGCGAATGCTATGTCGAGGGAGAGTGGGTTCTGTAGCCGAATCCAAACAGTATGATGATACAAAAGTCAGAACCATCACAAAAACGTTCGAGGCGTAGTCATTCAGCTTTGGAAACGGGCATAGTCTAATATGATGGCGGATCTAACGCACCGGAAAAGCAAAGCAAGGCGGCATCACAAAAGGGGTAGCAGAACAGTAAAGGGGGCAGTAGCAGTCCAACAAAGCACACGTGGGGCTATGTATACAACAAAACAGTATCCTCTCCAGAGTCACGACGCCTCATAATCTGGAAGCCCGAAAGTGCGCCTTTCTTCATAAGTACTGGTGTATAAAGCAAAAGAAAGACTTTGTGTATCTAAACGGGTTAGTTTAGTTGAAATCTTCGTGTAAGTGTTCGTTTAAGTACTTGAGACGTGCGCTCCCCCTGCCGCACCTTTACACCAGTTTTGTGTTCCTACAAAACACCTGAACGATGGAACCCCCACAAATCCTCCGCATCAAGAGAAAACGCGGTCAGGATCCGCTCCAGGCCTTGATTCTTGGCGACCTGCAGGCAGCTAAGCGGTCCAAACCCTCTTCTCCCAGAGCCAATGCTGTGCCGCAGCCGCTCGAGGTCAGAAGCTACTACTTCCACTTGGCAGAAACCGATGACCGCGTGACAGACCCGGACTCGAATGTCTTGTCTTCGGTACTTTCCGAATCTAGTTTGAAGGGTTCCAATAAGCGCAAGCGCCAATTCGTGATTCCGAAGCAAAATGAAGAAGAGGATAAGATACCGCACGAGCTTGCGGAGATGCTCGACGACTTGAAGGTGGACGATCCTCCGAGGTCAAGGAAACGGCGAGGAAGAAAAAACAAAGAGCTGGCAGCGAGCTGGGGGAATTCCACTCCAGACTTCGGCCAAGATAGTCAGGGCATTGGACACAGCAATCAAAGTGGGAATGAAAGCGGCAAAAACTCGGCTCAAAGCTCTCAGAGCTTAAACCAAAACTCTAGCGAAGCTGGCGTTATTCAAGACAGCAAAAGTATAGGAGCTGAAGCTGATGCCGACGAATATGTTTTCGATGTCTATAAACTCTCCACAGCAGATGTGTTGACGAATGCTAATTACCCACTGTCCCAAATAGGATACATCCGATTCTACGATGACGAGGAATTCGGGATGCTCCAGCTGGACGACGAAAATGGCTCTCCTACGGCGGCCCATTCCGAAGACGAGGACTCGAATGCCGAGTCGTTCTATCAAAATGACTACCCCGAAGACGAAGATGCAGGAACGTATAGTGACTCTTACGAATACGATACCGACAACTACGGGGCTATTATTGTGGATTCCGCCGAGGGTGCAGAGGCTCAGGCATACTTGAGTGGTCATGTGCAGGCAGACATGGCCGAGCCTCAGCATTACGATGACTTGTACGACGACTTTTTTGATCAAGATGGAAACCAAGTGGCAGATTTGGTGCCTTCTGACGATGACTTTCAGCGGCAGAATTTTTTTGCCGATGAAGAGGATGATGCTTTGGCCATCCACAGAGATAGGATTTTTGGCAGGTTACAGAAAATGATCCACGAAAAATGAGCAACGAAGAATACACGACCCAAGGGGAAAATCATCTTCCACTCTTTGAATAAGGATTAACTATCAACATTTTGCGCCAAGTCCTCTGTTCAGCATCTGATTTTTCAGGTATCCGCGATACTGTTAGTTTGTGTTACTAGATTGTTCCGAATTGGCCTTCTTTAGCTCTTGGTTTCAGACCGTCACCTTTTACGAAACTATTGTCATCGCGGCTGGCACGTTAACGATTATGCATGTGTTGAGGCCATGATCGATGGAAAATGGCCAATTCGGCTCTACATTATTATCAATGGCGGCTGCTCTGGCTTCTTGATCAGCAGGTTTCACTATCAATGACCTCATGAAACTACCTCAAGCAATTTTGTTGAGTTACTACAAACAACTTGCGGTCCTGGGACAAAAGCCCATGGTAAGCTATTCAGAGTCTCTACACAAGGCACTGTGGTCAATATTCAAGTGACCAACCCTATGCATTTACGATATCGGGCTGATCGGAGGTCATGCCAAGAAAGAATCCAGTTATGGCTGATACACTCTGTTTCTATGCTAGGCTTGATCCATAGAATGAGACCATCAAGAACGGCAGTGCTGAGACACCATGATACACCATGACATCACACGCTCTCTTCAGGCCATCTTCGCGATTAGGGCGGGGCTTGAGAAGACAGCCGAGTCAGGAAGGGCTCGTTATTATGCGTACTCTGCCCATTGAGATTACATCCCCGCTTGTTAAATCTGGACCGACGACTTTAAAAACGCAGAGGAGAATTTGCCTGGTGCCCTAATAGCTTGTGAAGAAATCTTTTCATGTTATTGTGAGAACATATTTCATGTAAATGTGAGAAGCATCGTCACAGGAAAAAAAAGGTGCTATCAAGGACCTTCTGAATATCCAAGGAACCCACCCCTGGTGCTTCGAGGATCTTTACCGGTACCAAAATGGGCACATGTGTGGCGCGGGAAATTTTTGAGTCGGCTTGCTTGACCACACGGCTTTCCGAGTATACAATAGTATGCCGGGACCCACGCACCCGGAATAAAAGTTGTGGCCGGAATTTATCCACAAGGTGCTGAACGTGCAGGTTGTCTTTGATCTCCGTGTTCAAGTGGGAATTCCACGCCAGCAGTGTGGCACCTGTTTTTGAGACTTCATGATCGGCACTATATGTCTTCCTGAGATCGCTCAAAGCCGCCACAAATCGACCATGCTTTCGCTTATTCACCCAAACAAGCTGGAAGCTGTCACGATTCAAGTGCGCCAAATCGTCTCTGAGATTTTCAATGATTTCCGAACTGTGCAACCGCACAAACTCTTGCCTGAGCACTTTGGATAGAGACTCAACCGAGGCCGCATGCGTCCAGAAGCTGTCGTGCACGCCAACAAAAGTGATGTTCTTCTCTTGCGCCGCCAAACACGTCATCTTGAGATGCATGGCATCGATGGAGTGAATGAAATTTGGTGCTATGCCGTTACGCGACTTAAGTAGGTCGATGGGAGCCATTTTCGCATCATCTCGGAGCGTGAGACTCTGCAACGGCGTCTTGATGGATTTGAGCTCCCTGTGACGGTAGAGCTGCACCACTGGGAACCCCGAGAGAGAAGTCCACATCATGGGTCTCCAGCGTTTGTTGTCGAAAAAATTCAAGCCCTGGTTTTGCGAGGTGGAGCGCTTTCTTGAAGGTACGCCTGGCATGTGCGCTACCTCAAATGCCATTATGCATCGGTGGCAGTTTTCCACCAACCACTCCTGAATCTTCTTGGCGCCTGCAAATAGCTCGGAGATGGATGAAAGAACATGTGCTGCGATGTAAGAGGCCACCCTCATGTGGACATGCAGCTTTTTCTCGATCGGATCCTGGATCTGTTTGGCTTCGGCCAGCTCCATGACTTGCCGGTGTATCTGGCGTGTGGCCCCAAATGGTGTCACCCCGTACACCGTGGTCATGACGGTCTGCTTGATGAGTTTCCGCGAGAGGAGTCCGAGGGCCATGGGTGCCAATGTATGGTGGTCGTTTTGAATGCGATTTCGCACCAGCTCCAAAACCGTCACGTATACATCCTGGCGCTGTTCGCCGGGTAGAACGTTCACGGACTTGGCAGCTTCAACGTCGCCCCCAAGTGCTGAGTAATGCTGAAGCCCATTGCACGAGCCATCTTGGTGTATAGGCATGTGGCTTCTATATTCAGCCACATCTCCTGCAAACGCCCATATCTGCACCAACTCTCGACAGAGCGCCAAACTTTGCCATGGCTTGTCTGCTTTGAGCCACCACAGGTGCTGGTCAATGGGCTCTTGGCACGACTGCTGGATTTGGGCCCGGTGCTCCTGCACAAAGCGCGTCGCCTGCTGCATGTCCATCTTAGTCTTACTATAGGCGTTAGCCAACTGGTACTGGATCCAATCATAGCCATGCGGACCGAGCGGTCGGCCCTCTCCAAACATCATCAACGCACGGGACAAGTCGTCCCCCTGGTACGATAGAAACGATACGGCTGGGTACACTCGGCCCCGGAAGTCCGCTGTATGCGGAAGATAGAAGGTCTGGCCGCAGTAGGCATTGGCGAGTTGCTTGACCAAGTTATAATTGATGCATAAATTCACCGCGTCGTTGTAAGCTTGAATGGTGGTCTTTTGTAGCACCTTCCACGCACTATAATCAGCAAAGAAAGCCTTTTCGGTGGCGTAATCCTCGGGGCGGGGCCGCGGCGGGATTTTGCCCATGACTATCTTGTCTATTAGTAGCGGGGCCTTGAAAAGCTTTTGCACAATAGCTTCGTGGTGGGAAACCTTGTTATATGTGCGCAAAATATATGGGTTGATGGTCCAAGGGACTGTCCCCATTGCGTTAAGCGCCTGGTACACCGAGGCGAGCTGGCCCGTATCGTGGGCGCGGGAGAAATATACGGCCAAGGCGTTCGGCTCAGAGGATTTGACCAAACTCAATGGCGTACTGAGAAATCCCCCCTTTTTGGGATCAACCCAGGCCTTAGGACGATGCACCATGGGCAAGTCATAAGAGCCAGACTGGAAGTGGAGCTGATAGTTCTTGAATGCATTGAAGATATGAGCATTCACTGCCAAAGCCCCGTGCCGTTTATTTTTGGAGTCGTCTCGCACATGGCTGAACTCAAATAATGCTGGCGACCCCTGCCTGATGAAAGATGCCGTGGGCGGCATTTCGAGCGCCTGGATCAAGAGGTGGATGATGTGACACGAAAATTCGAGGAGCTGCGATTCTGCGAAAACCACAGCATGCAACTGGTGGGTCTTGGACAATTTTTTGTCGTTTCTGATCAAGCTCGCCAATGACCACGAGATGGCCTTGGCCACAGAGAGCACCTTGGCCTGCCGTGACCGGAGTGTCGCCGAAAGCATATGCGATAGGGTGAGCGATACGATAATATCAGCCAGAAAGTGTTCATGGAGCACGGCATGCTGCTTGGCGAGTTCTGCGCTCTGCTGTACATGAAGCGTGCCAGCATTGTGCCAATCTCGAATCCAGGTTTGGTGCATGTGTTCAAACTGCATGATGTTATGAGACTGCGCCATGTTTCGGTAGACTGATTGGGAGAACTGCTCAAGAAGAAGTTGTTTTTGGTAATGGAACTCGGTGTCATGTGCGTGGTCTTGGTCACGCGATTCCTGGCCACCAATGGTGCTTGCACTGAGCTCATTTATGCCGCCACTTATTCGAGGCTCCTCTGGGGCACACAGAGGTTCTTCTTTGATTATACTTCCAGGAGTTTTTGTGCCAGACGAACTCTTCTTGTAGCTGTCGTAGAGGCTGTGAAGTTGCAGTGCATTGGTCCCCGGTGATGCCGTGGCTTTGAAGGCTAGGAAGTCTTCGTACCTGGAGTTCAGAATGAACTCACATAGACCGTCGAAGTCAAGAAACTGCGCATCGCCTTTGGCCAGGCTCAAGCAACGCTGAAGATAAAATTGCTCGAGACCGAGGCCTGCATCCAGCTGCACGGAGGGGTCCTCTTCCCGGTGGAAAACAATGTTGAATTCTCGGACTAGCTCCAACCGCCGCCTCCTCAACTCTTTGAGCACGCCGTTTTGATCAATGGCGTGATGCTTCTCCATATCCCTCACATAGCCAATAAGGTTAAGAGCACTGATCCTCTGGCCCCGTACCCCGTGCACTGAAGCCAAACCTTTTAGAATGGCGATCACAATTAAAATCTTAACCTGCTCTTCCTCAGTACCGTTGCTTAAGCCCGGGAGATGTTTGGTGCTGTCCGCTTTGGTGATGTTCCTTATTCCAGGCTCATTTTTGGACTCTCCCCTCCGCCCTTTCACCTCAGCCTTTGAAACTCCCGTTCCATACTCATTGAGCGTTTCTCGAAGCTGGATCATGTTTAGTTTGGGCAACTCGATCACGTGGTTCAAAAGCGTGATGAAGCAGCACAAGTAGATAGAAGAGCCGTGAGGCATTACAGGAGAGTGTTCCATGGACCGGAAGCGCTTCAAAAGCTCCAATGACTTCGCTAGGTCATGGGTGAAAACGGCCTGTAGAAATCGGTTCACGAGTGCCCGGGTGTTAGCAGAGGAAATCCTTGGGTCATGGTCGTTTTTAAGAGACGCAGCCACGTGGGTTTGCTGGGTTTCGAGGACTTTGCGAGCGGAATGTTTTTGAGACTTTGTTACCAACGCATACGCTCGAGAGCTCACGAGGCGGTGGAGCCTGGAGCTTAGCATGCAGAGATGGGAAGTACGTGTTGTAGAGTAGATGACTGCGGGTCTTATATGCAGGCGCGCTGCCTGTTGAAGGTTGAGGCAGTCCGAAAGCTTTGGCCGCAGGTATGGCGTTTCCTCAGTAAAGTGTCTGAGGCGGTCTTTGAGCTCTTTATTTACGTATAGCGGACCTAGAAGGACTTTTCTTTCGAACTGGCGGAATCAGGTACACATATCTACATGGACAGGATTATTCTCTGGACTGGCTAGTATACCAAGGCCTATGAATAGTTATGTGCATGGTGGATGGAAATGAAAGGGAGCTGAAGTCAATAGGAGTATAGTGATACCCCGAAAATGAGAAGGTTGGTAGGACAAGATGAGTGCAGCAACACGATGGTAGATGATGGCATGACCCATATTCAACAGTGAAGCAGGCAAACACAAGAAGTACAAGTCATATGCAAGGGGCTTGAGACGTGAACGTACGAGTATCTTGGATCCACGTACCCCGTCTCGCCATGTATGTAGCTTGCAGGATTACCAATGCGCTGATGCCCTTGAAATGTAGAAAAGTCCTAGCTGCACGCAATATCAAAAGCCTGACACCTACCCCAGCAATTTTCAGACCAAGGCTGTTGTACGTCAAATCAAGGTCCAGAGCAATGCAAACTTAATAGTGCAGCAGGACTTCAATTATAGCATCACGTTAGGAAACAATAGTTCAGGTAGCAAAACTTCAGATTCTGCCAACAACTATGTCGCCCCAAAGCTTAAGGTGCTGCTGGTACTGTTCATTTTGATGGTACTGCTCATATTGCTGGTACTGCTCATATTGCTGGTGCTGCTTAAGATACCGCTCAGTACCGGTGTCAATTTTTTGTCATATCCATGGCAGAATCTCCCAAAATATCTAGCCAATACCTGCGTCCCCAATACCCGTGTGCCAATATGGTATACCACATAAATTTTTGCAAGTCCTCGTAAAGTGGAGGTTTGGTGGTGTGACAAAATGATTCTTTGATGCATGCAAGCGGGGTCCACAACATGATATCGTGCAGAGCACCGAGTCCTAAGCATTTGTCAACATCATTGTGTTCTTTCTGTATAGGGGCTTAGGAGGTCCATTCTGTATGTGGTCTTGTGCACCACCCTTGATATAAGCTGCATAGATTTTGATAAATAACATCTGTCATTCACTTGATTCATATGTGGCATCAGCCACTGCATCTTCACGCAGCAACGCTCGAGACAGCTTTCCTTATTCCCATATTTATGCTTTAAAGAGCAGTTTCCTCAAACATCGGTCGATTTCCACGCCTGCAACAAAGACCGGGAATGAAATCGCATACGCCATGAAGCCTCTCAAATTTTGATATAGTACATATGGTCGGTCCTCTGTGTCCTGAATCTTCTCTGTCCCCGAATGAAAAGAAGTTGTTCAAAACATACTGTGGCTGATAGGCCGTAATTGCAATTTCAAGAGCAAAAACATCCATCCATATACTTCACCCATGTTCTCAGTCTCATTCCCAGAGAATGGGGGATGCTCCAGATAAGTGCTAGTAGCAAACAATGATTTCGTCTCGGACCCCAGTTTAATATGACCTTGCCTTTTAGCCTAATGATACTGCCGTATCATTAAAAAAGTCTTCGAAACCTGTAAAAAGTGAGAGTATACTTGGATGGTACCCTCCATTTTGGTTAAAGATTCAAAATCCATCTGAGGACCAGAAAATGACGACCCCAATCTATTCTTATACAGGAGACAGCCAATAGAAAGGTCTGAAAGTGCAAAAGATGTGTTGGGTGACAGCCTCTTGAGGTGACTGTGGACATTTCAGACAATTCAAAGATGAGAGTAGATAGATTGGTGTTCCTCCACATAGACAACAGATCATTGTATGTGTCTGATATACCCTCAAACGAGACTCGGATTAATTTCAAACAATTTTCAATACAACCCATCTTCCTTCGTTGCTTCCTCGAGAAAAAAATAATGGCATACATAGTTTGGAGCCATTAGAAAATGCGTGGTTAGGTTCAAAGTTCTAGGCCTTTTCCTTTGTACTAGCCAATGGCCAGAGCTAAGTCACCCGGATGCTTGAACAAGCCAGTCAGGAATAACCAAATCACTTGCTCAGTGGTAAACCTGAATCTTCGTCTGTCTGAGACTTACCTTCCGTCAGCGCAATAAGGCCTAATTATTGATGGAGGTCTGAATGTTGAAGGTGATGGATGGAAACTGCAGAAAATCAGCGGCCACATAGGCCTCCACACCAAAACTCAGGAGAATGCCGCGAATGATTCCGGAAGGTACGTAGGCGTAGGATCGAGCCTTGGCCAACGTATCTTGGATACCTGCGGCACTATCAAGGCCGCTAGTCAAGCTGTAATTGGCATCGATGAGCACAAATGTGCCCCTGTGGTTTGTGCGTAGATTGTCCATCTGCTTTCCATGGAGACACTTCCAGGCGTCCCTGCATATAAACTTCATGATCTCCAAGATGTCGCTCATCCTGCTCTGGTTCGGGGTTCGGTACATCAACACCTCGGTGAGTTTATGCCCCAAGTCGAACCCAACTTGTTCAATGCGCATTGTGCACTGGTCTCCTGTAAGATGCTGGCTATTGAACACCGCCACGTGGCCTGGCGTATCGCCCTCGATACTTGATAACGGTGTATCAATCTTGGTGTCACTAACTGGCTCCTTGTTGTGGTCACTTGCATATGTATCCTCTAGCTGCTGGGTCACACGCACCGACATCGGGACCAATTCCTGGAGAAGGAGTTGAAGGCAGACGGCATTAACGTATTTTGGAGAATCTAGTAGATCGAGCATGGTTGCAGATTGGAGGAGATACCCGTGTAGGAATAGAGGGGGTGTATTGAAGGCTCTCTGCTGAAGATGTCGGAACCTAATCTATAAAAGTCTGCACGGGGCTGTTCTGTGAAGAGGTTTTTGTATGAACAAGCTTCGCTGCGCCGTGTTCACGAGCTCGCGCCCTGTGGTGTACGGGGGCACACCCTTTCCTTCCACAATGTCCTTAGTCCGTCTCAGACTTGAGTCATTACACCATGAAACGGGTCCTTGACCATAAGGTTCTGTATACTTAGAAATCCAATTTCTCGAGCGGTATGCATGCAGCTAACTCCCTGTTTCAGCAGACAATATTAGAACCTCAAAGTGTGTGCTTCACCAAATCCACTATTGAAAAGCTCAAAAATCCACCGTGAGTAACCCCAGAGCCAATACTGAAGGAGCAAACCGTCCGTGGGTTTCAGCAAGTGCCAGCCTCTCCGATACTATATAAGGAAGGTCAGCGCATATGGGGTCTTTTACATCATTCTGTGGGTGCAGACTCAGCTATGACGCGGTCGCTGAGGTTTCAGGGCCCGAAAGCCATGAATTTGCCTCGCCATGAAAA
>WFIW01000047.1:3610-72021 GCA_009756535.1 Metschnikowia sp. UFMG-CM-y6306 | reverse complement strand
AAAAAAAAAAAAAAGATCTGGAAGCTTAGGAAATTCATGTGCCATCTTCAGGCCCCGCAATTCCCTCAATTAGTGTGGCCTGATCCTGACGGTACCAGTCGGCTTCTACCTGGGTGATCAGTGATTGGCCAGACCGGGCCGCATGAAGTGGTCCAAGGCATCGGCAAGTCTGACGCGAGATCTGCTTGAAAACCAATACATTGGCTGCAACACTCACTCACAATGCTTGTAACTCATGTTACCGAGGAATATACAAATATACTCCTTGCTCTTTTGCAAACTAGAGAGCTGGTTAGGCGTTCAAAAAAGTAAAAAGTCAATGCAGAGTATACAACTAATTCTCAACGCTTCCGCAACCTCCCATGAGCGCCAAAGCTGTCTTCGAAAGACCTTCACTACTATGTGAGCAGCATAATGATATATTTTCTTCCAAACAAAGTCTTTGTTAGTTCCATTACACTGAAGACTATATCTGTGTTACTTTCTCCTCCTTACAGATGGATATCGCCACCGGTGCTCTGATTTTGAGCCCCCTTGATATTTACTAACTCCAAGATATATTTATCTAACTATTAGATAAACATTAGTTTATAATTACCTCCGCGAAGGGTAAGGGGGGGGGAAATACCTGCCTATGGCAGGTATTGTAATTGACATCCACAAAGGTCACATATTAACTAATACATCTTAATTTCATATAATTTTCTTCTACAGATTTATGCCCTAAGTGATGTTTTTATCGATTTACCAAAATCTAATAATGCCGGTATCGTCTCTAAAAAACACAACTGTTAAAGGTTAGGCCACTTTGGCCCAGCACCCTTAGGGGGAATGAAGAAACACGGTTTGCTGCACACTTGGTGATTCACATGTGCGGCCAAGATCAAACGTATTGAACTGACTGCAACTCCACAGCTTGGAGGGTACACCTCAAAGGCAAACAGCACAGGGTGCCGCCATTTGAAATCGACATTCTTTCTCAACGTCCAGTACAGTCCCACACCCTTATGAGTTCTACATGTAGTTATTTTATAGTGGTGTTTGAGAAATTCTTTACTGTATATTTTCCTTTCCTCGTACGCCAACGAGCTCTGTGAAGAGCCACTCCAAATATAAAGCGCCGCCGCCCAAGCTGGTGACCGTAAACGATTATTTCACAGACCCACAAGAAATACTCCGCGTGTAACTTAAAAATGTACTCTTGAAAGGCTCCCTTGTTAACCATCTGCGAGTGCATTTCTTCCCCTAGGGCTTGACACAAGTTGAACTTGAAACAAGACAGCGCACCAATACACTTCCGTAAAAGTCCCTTCCTTTAACCTATGTATTCTTGTATTTAGTATACAGGCCAAGTGGTACCTGTAGCGTGTAGGAAGGGCAGTTTAACTTAATTTTCAACGTTGTATCGTCAAATCAACCGCTAGACTGAAGCAAGATCTGTGGTCAGTAGACCAACTCGCATTTTCACTTTACAAAAGCAACGGAAAATTGTTGTCGCTTGTTGACTGTATTATGTGACGTCAGAGATGCAACGTGGAAAAATTGCGACTATTGCGAAGAAGTGTGGATGATAACTGAACACTACGCCTTAGCCACCATCTTTTGCGCCGTTACATAATCAACGAAGGTCAATGAATGATCACCAGTCTTGTGCTTCTCTCAAATGAAGCTGGCTAGAACCAATTAAGGTTTTTCCCGACCTCAGGGCTGGGCCGTTCACTGCCATGGTACCACGTCGCTAGCCGAGGTCATCAAATACCCTTTTCCACTTTTATCAGCCGCCAACTATGGAGTGTTGTTAGGATCGCTGCCTGAGCACCTCTTGTCTCTGGCTTCTGTACCTGCACGTGCCCTCACCTTTGCACTGCTGCACGGGTTTTGGCTGCGAACTCGCGGCTGCTGGCTACGCTCAGCTGCTCTCCAGGAGCCCCCAAAAAGCACGACAACTCGTGCAACATAGAAAATGTTTCCGCTCAGAGAAAACCCCCTGAAGCTTACCATCCCTGGCACCTACACCATCTCCACACTCCCCGAATCCACCAAGCCCACAGTAGTGAAGCTTGTATCCGGCGAGAAAGTGCATTTGATCTCGGGCAAACCCACATGGCGCCATAGCCTGAGCTTCAATCCAGAAGTCCTACATGCTATTCCATCAGACCGCCATGTGGACTCCACACAAATAGTGGTGAGGCGGGAAAGACCGTTCCTGTACGCCGGTCCAGCCCCGGATAGCCTCCTCCAAACTGTCTTGCTGAAGCCCCTGAGCCCTGCTGCACAAAAGCATGGCGATCACTTGCCTGAGATTGATCGACTGGGGAACCCAAGAACAAGCAGAAAGGGGGAGCATGTGACAAACAGGCTCGGTTCTTCCAAAACGAACAAGCTTGGGTCTTCCCAGAAGCATGAACCTGTGACTGAGAAACGTATGCCTAGGGCCACCAACCAAAGACTGATGGCAATTCGGGTCAGGAAGGACACTCGGACAGCTCTTCCCGTCTTGGAGGCAGATCATCCCCCGGGTGAGGTGGCACAAGAAGCCATTCAGTCAGTGCAGCCTACATTGCAGCCGAAGACTGCTATCAAGTCTGCGGAGCCAAGTTTGGGCGAGACAAAAGAGATTATAGAGAAAAACAAGTTTTTCGAAGAAGACATAGACCTCATTGAACCCGAGGCTTCTCGCTCGGAGCTGGAAAGCTCAAACGTGGGCCTGGGAGGATCTAACATCGGACAGGATAGGATCGCCTTGGGCTCAGATTATGGCTCGGAAAAGTCCAGAGCAAAATCGAAAGCAAAATCATCAGCCTCCGGAACTTCATCAGACTCCTTTTCCAGCCGCAACCCTCAATCATGTTCAAACCACACTCCAATCCCAACCTACGCTCTACTGGTTGCTAGCTACAAGGGGGACACGTCATCGCCGGACGAACAGGCGCTTTCAGAACACAAGGAATCTCCAATCGAAGCTCGCGAAACCCTTCTCCAGGACTTGGCTTTCAGTGTCTTTGACGATTCAGATGAGCCACTAGAAATCCATTCCTTCAGATCACGAAACGTTAGCTTGCCCACGAATTTGGGTGTTCTAGACACGGTGTCTCCCTATGCAGGCGTATCGTTTTCGCCAGTCAATCGGGGCCAAGGTGACCCACAGGTCCAGATAGCGCTCACACTTCAAGAGATTGTGCAAAGTGAACACATGTTTATCAAAAGCTTGACACTTCTCCGGAACTTCTTCGTGGAGCCGTTGCTAGTCAAGTGTGTGGGCATGCAAATCACTTGCACCCCGCTCTTACACATGGACACCATTCTCCAGGCACTCATAGCCAAGCACGACGACTTCTACAGCCACATGGCTCAAGCTATGCAACCAGACAAAACTAGCGGCCAGGTGCTGAAGCTCCATAGCTACGCTTTACTTGCGCAGAAGCTTTTTGTGGACACCTCTTACGGCGACTACTCGGCTTACGCAGAGCTTATCCTCACGTTAGTGGAGAGACAAATTTCTCCATTCGACTCGCCGTACATCAAGGGGCTTCAACGATTCTTGGAGCAGAACCAGCCAAAGGCCCGGTGCATGGATTTGTCCGTCAGCAGCCTCTTGCAAAAGCCCATGGGACGAATCGCCAAGTACCAGTTGTTTCTCTCCGCCCTCCAGAAGAGCTGTCCTGACGATGTGGTCATTGGAGAAGCTCTGGATGCTCTCAACGCTGGACTTAGCCGCATCAACTCGGACATCAGTACAAGCCGCCAGAAGCGCGTGCAAACACGGGCGCTAGTTCCGAAGTCGACCGCCGTGTCCGTTGAAAACTTTGGAATCTTGCGAGGTCATATGGCAAAGGCGCAGATGGCTTGGCTAGTGCATGAGCGGCGGCGGGGAGCGTTCGAGTTGGTATCACGTCACGTGGCACTCCTCTTCTTTGACTACCACCTTGTAGTGCTCAGCCGGCGCCAGGATAAGACCCTCTTTGTGATTGCGGCTGCCAGCTGCATCAGTGGACTGGTGGAAGACGATGGGCTTTGCACCAGCGACGAGAACACAGTGAAGGTGAGGTTTCAGAAGTCCCACTGCTTCTATGAGGTCTTGTTCAAGGCCGAGACTTCAGAAACCTATCACGCCTTCGTGGACCACATGGCCCTTTTGAGCACCAATAAACCCGATACTCCTAGCGATGGGGATACCAGTATTGATATACCCATCGCCCTGTGCGACCTTGTTCCGGGTCAACCGGATACCCAGCGGAACCATAGCAGCAGGTGCTACTTTCGGAAAACACACGAGGCCAAATTCGAAGCGTCCAACTCTAGGTTTCGCTCCATTGCGGCCTTGCGGAACTGCCGTTTGTGGTGAAATTAATTCATATTGTCGTTTTAACATGCCATTGTAGAAGATGCCTGTTCGCTAGGTGTAGACATGGACAAAGCCATTGACACTTTGAGTGATTGGGAAGCACTATCGGATGACCCGACCTGGAGCCTGCACTCTGTGCATTTTGTATTCTACTTTGAAGTTCACAGTTGCCGCTTTAAATTTCAATGTACTTGTGGTTCAACTTTATGTGATCAATACCAGTACAAATACGCGTGATTCTAGTAAGTGAAACCCTCAAATTGTTTGCCGCATTACTCTTTTTAAATCATGTATTTGTACGATATTGTGTGTTCAGGTGCTTTATTCTGTCCACTACGTGGTGTTTTGGTCCTATGCCAAGTCGATATGATGGTCTGCCTAAAAAAACGGGGAAACCCAGGTTAAAGGGTAACGAACTGGCAGCGAGAATCACACCTAGATAAGTGAATGTATTTTTTTTTTCGAATTTGCGAGCCACGTAGTCCTTGGCCGCTGGATAAATGCTTCATCAATGTAGTGTTAACGGGTATTTGGCGAACTGAAAGCTTGTCTTCTCCTTAAGCTCGTATTGTGGAGAGATCAAAGTCTATTTGCAAGCTAATTGACGGGACATTTCAATTTGTCCAGTGTCACTGATCTTGGAATCAACAAATCGGAAATTATTAATATGGGTATAATTACCAACTAATCAAATATCAGACAATAGAAGCAGTTCAAGGGCATATTTTCAACCTGAACACCTTTCACTGAAGCTCAAGCCCTACAGGATCAGAATAGTGAAGGCGTATGAACACTTGACCCTTTTATACCTCCAAGTAATCCTTCTCATAGGATAGTCCGCTTCCAATGACAATTCTCGCCATCCACTAAATTTTGGGTTCATCTTCTCCTAGTATGGAAAGCGTCGCCGAAAAAAAGGCTGAAAATGCGTCAAAATAAGAGTCAGGTACTCCTTTTTACGGGTGTGAAGCGTGTTCGTATCAAATCATAATGGGGAGACAGCTAGATTCTTTCGGGGCCCGAGGTGAAGCTGTGCCAAGTGCAACAAGTCTGTCTTGTAATTAGTTGGTGTCACGTGGGTAGTCGTATGATAATGAGAGTATCAAGTTTCAAGCAGCCAACTTCAAAGTAGTTCGATTCGTCAAGGGCCTAATCAAGTGATTAATCCGAGCACGAACCTTATGAATTTGGCAGCAGTCGAGAGTGGAGTAGTGAAGATTAGAGAGCCAGAAAATAAAGTCGAAAATAAAGTCAGTTATCAATATAGACAATCGTCACAGAAATAGTGGGAAACAAGGGTGCTATGTTCAGTGAGCAAACCAGTTTGTTTCCCGAAACGGAGAAGCCTAAATCCAATAGCACATAAGTTCAATTCCAGTGCAATAGCCAAAATCACAGGTTCAGTTTGATCCAACCTGCGTTTCGTTAGCAGAATGCTGACATAGGCCTGTACATAGGCAATCCGAGGCGCTGGTTTCAGGGCTCAATGTCAGGAACTCCGCTTTGACGGCCATCTGTATTGAAGGTACGGGTGCACTTGAGCTGTCCAGCTGAGTGCTCCATATGTGGGGTGCGCTTGGCAGGTGCCACTGCACTGAACGCACCTGCATCATTCTAGTTTTAGTTTCGCTCGTACTTTAGCGAGGTCGTGGCTGGCCGGGTGGCTGGTGGCGGGGGACCAAACGCGGTAGCTGGCGTGGTCACGGGCCAAACGCGGTGGCTGGCTGGCGCGGTGGCTGGCTAGCCTGAGATTTACCCCGCGGGTGCGGCGAACGCCATACCCGTAGCTCGCGCCAGTGGCAAATGGCTCGCTCTCATTTGCCAGAAAGCGGTACATGCACTACCTTCCGCTTGCCGCTACGCTCAACATACACGATACAAAAAAAAAAAACCCTTAAACCTCCCCCATCAACAGATAGTGCCTACACTTCGCATCCCGCAATCACTTCTTCAAACATAGCCGATCCCGTTTCTTTTATTCGGGAAAGTACGCCTCTTCCCCGTGCTCCTGCAAACCCTCCTCCTACACTTGTCCGCAAACGTCCTCAAGTTCACTGTATCCATCTACTCAACAACGAAACCGCCGACTCCTCGCCGAATTGGTTCCCGATCACGGACTACCGACTTTTCATTTGAACATACCAGACTGCCGCTTGCCATTCCCTTTACCTGTTTGATCTGGTTATTCCTTACTTTCCTCACCTCTGGTGACCATCTTTATCTCACTATTGTGGTTATCCCCAAAAGCAACTGGTGAGATCGCGTAATCGCTCCCCCGGCCTGTACTCATCTTCGCTGTCGTTGATAAAAAATGGCCTCCGAACCTACCGGACAATTCCTTAATCCCATGGCACTTGGCGGGCCGCAAACCCTCCTCCTGGGTAATTTTTCCCTCCTGCATTCCTCCAACGCCCCTGGCACTCCCCAATCTCTGCTACTGTCGTTACCGCATGTATTGAAGCTCTCCAACGTTCCGCTGGACTTGACGCCGCGTGAGGCCGCCCTCATCTTTGCTCTAGTATCCGATGATCTCCTCAGCGTCGACCTCAAGGACTATACCATAACTGCATCTTTCAAAAACTCCTCTACTTGCCTTACCACGGGAAAGTTGCTCGACGGTAAGTTCATTTTCGGTTCCACATTTGCCCCAGTGAAAGCTGAGCTAGAGAACCCAGCGCCTGCATCCAGAAACACCTCCATCCCTAATAACAGCATAAGCGGCTTTGACAAATTGAACTTGGCTACTGGCATTTCCCCCTCTTCATCGCATCTGAATTCACTCCAAAAACCAACCCAATCTTCACTGGATCTACCACAACAGCAACAGCCATTTGACTCGTATCAAAAGAGAGCTTCGGTCGGAAACCAGAGGTCTCGCTTTTTGTTCAGTGACCCTTTTTCTGGAGCAACCACACCTACCAACCCTGCATCGGGCTCAATCGATTTGAGCGATTTAACTGGTAAATCGCTACTCTTGATGAAGTCTCAAGCTGACACCAGAGAGTATGAGAATATTCCTCGTGATCCTTGGACTTCCCAGAATCTGTCCAACATCGCATTTGCATCTAACCCACAAACCCCGGGCATAGCCAATATTAATCCCTACGATTGGACGGCTACTGCTCCGCTGCAACCGCTGCATCCAGGAACCTCGATTCAACCTCAAGCAAATCATATGCAAACCACCCAGAAATCGCCTGTGGACCAATCTGGAGAAAGAAGAAGAACGTCATCGTTCTTCAACGGGACTGCCCTGTTCCTGCAAAATCAAAGCCAAGCGGCTCCAAATTCGAATCTCCCACTTCAAAACTCGCAGACCGCCCTGAGCAATCAGCAACCACCACAGAACTCCGTCAACCAGCTCTCACTGCAAACGGATGAAAAGCCGCCATCACAGACGGCAGCTGCCATCATCTCACAGGGACCCTCTCTGCAGTCCAACCTGACTTTGCCTCCATTATCCACTTCGCAGTCTGGTGTTCGCAGTGGACCAAGTTCTGCGGCAGGAGCACCATCCACCGCCACCACACCAACATCAGGTGCTCGTGCAACCACGAAAGACGTTCCTGATTTGTCTTTATTGGCCCGAGTGCCCCCACCAGCAAATCCTGCAGATCAGAATCCTCCCTGCAACACTTTGTACGTGGGCAATTTACCTCCGGATGCTACCGAAGCAGAACTCCGATCTCTCTTCGCACCGCAGAAGGGATTCCGCCGATTGTCGTTTCGAACCAAAAACCAGTCGTCGAACTCTGGCTCAAGTGTTCTGAGCCACAATCACGGGCCCATGTGTTTTGTGGAGTTTGAAGATGTTGCACACGCTACGATTGCATTGGCAGAGCTTTACGGCAGGGCGTTGCCCCGTCCTGCAGGTAGCAATGGAAAAGGTGGAATTCGGTTGTCGTTTTCCAAAAATCCCTTGGGAGTCCGTGGGCCAGGGAACCCTAGAAGGTCATCCAATTCACAACAGCCATCGCTGAGTGGGAATCTGGGTGTAGGCAACTACGGTTATTCGAGCTACCACTAGAGCTGAATGGGTCTGCTAGAGTTCACACATGAAGTGTTTACTTGGAGTGTTCATATCAAGTTCTCATTTCGAGTGTTTATGCGGGAGATCGTTTTCCAGTTCATTTCAGCCGTCAGTTGTGAAATGATTGTTCAGTTGCTTGTTGAAAGTGTTTTGTCAACCCTGATTGTCATTGTTTAAAGAAAGGACCGAGACAACGTGGCTGTCGATCCCATCGAGTCAAAAAGCTCTCTTGTCAAGGGGCCAATGATTATTTAAGGCGGTCCGAATTCATTCTTATAGAAGCCTCACCATTTTGGTTCGTAAAGACAGTCTTCAGCCATGCTACAGTTTCAGTCTGGCATCGACTAAGAGCGATGAATCGTCTTCGCAGACTGTGCAGGGTCGCAACCTGTCACCACCGTTCGAGGCGATCGAATATGTATTATTTTAATAGTTAATTGTGTCATATCATAGGACGCCGTTCCGCAGCATGACGTTGCTTACGTTAACGACCATTTAAGTATGAGATTAATGAAAGCGTGTCTTTTTTCGGGTGTAGAATCAACAGTCCAATCAGAATCTGATACCGGTTTCTCTCTGCTTAAGGTATAGTTAAAAATGGTATCAACTCAGAAGATACAACATAAGAGTATCTTCTAGTGCGATTTTGTATTGCCTAACTGTAAGAGTACATAATTAAACATAATGGGTGTATTCATAAAAATTGACTCTCGTCGTTTTTTCAACTTTGCCTCGAAAAGACTTGAAAATGGTAGACTTTCGTCCAGGAAATGGTTTCAATCTCTTGTAAATTATAAAATGCTAAAAGAGGTTTCGGAATGAAGAGCATAAAGGAATGAATAATAAGCACGGGTTATATATTACATAGTTTAATTATATAACTCAAAAGATGATCACCTGGACTGTTGATACCATGTCCAATAAGAATAATAGCAAAAATAGCTTTAATGGTGATGGCTACAGAAACTTCACACAGGAACCAATGGATAACAAAGTATACATGGTAAACCGAAGTGTAGTGGCTGAAGTAGATTTTTAAAAGCAAACGAATTTACATCTAACGCTTCGAAAAAAGACCTTAGTTTCACAATCTAGATGAGAAATATTATAGAGATGAAAATGCTGTACTGGCCCAAAACGGCAAAAAAATGCTTGTGGATAAAGAGTATACTCCCCATGGTAGGAATCCATGGTGAAATCAGTGTACACGTAATCTTCAATATATACACAAATCAAGAAGTCATGTACAGTTTGGCTTCGGTAGATGAAACGCAAAAAAACATTGATACATAGTATGGTAACTGCCCTATAAGATTGCACACGGCGGATCAAGGATGGTGAAGTGGAAATGACACCACACCGTAAAGTACCAAGAGCAACGTCAAATAGTATCGTCTAGGGCTGTTAATGTGAGACTAAAATTGACTTGAAAACTCAAAGTGTCAAGACGATAACAAAAGGAATGGATATACTGATAATACAAAACTTGAATATCGTCCCATTACATCTCATTAAATCCCCTTCTTGCTTTGCCCAATATAGCATACTCCCCTATACGCACTTCTACCATTAAGCCCCATACTCACCACGTATTGATTTAGCCTTTCAGTTTCCCTTTGTGTCTATTCTAATCTTTTGCTTTATCTTTTACACATACTTCTTTTTGACCGCTTCAATGTTTACCCTTGTCACCCTTGTTTCGCATGTCTAGCGGGTGGTTTCTGTATAACCTTTAGATGGGAACACTGTAGCACAGTATTGTCTACGCTCCTCATTGTCATCGCAGGCTAAAATATAGGAATGTTGAGAAACTCCTCAATGTAACATAGCGGCAAAGTGGCAGACTCGAAGCCTGGAATGCACTGTAACCTATACTATGTGCAGGGGCCACTGTTATAACGTTTAAAACTCCTTCTCCGAATTGTACGGGGATACATGAATGAACCAGGAGAACATTTTGCAGTGTCGTAACACAGTGTCGTAAGACAGTGCTCGGTTTCCTTCAAGCACATGTATACTTCTGCACTATCCGCTTGCGAACAGAGACGTCTGCACGGGACAATAATCCAGCATTGAGACAAGTGACCTCTCGGTGCCCGTTTCGCCAATACGGCCCCGTGGCCATTTCTGCCGTCATCAAGGCCACCGAATCATCGCATTTGCCGTTCTCGACCTATTTCCACTTGTCTGCCGCGGAGCTTTTTGGGTGATTATCTCGTGTGCATCATGATAAGCTGTCAAACAGTATTTGGTGGCGCATTTTGTCTTTCCTAAAAGATTTATAGCAACGTAACGGGATATTAGTTGTACACTTGACTTCAAGTGGTCTGCATTGTTTGAGTATCATCTCTTTTGCCAACCAGATGTTCTAAAGGGTGTTTTAATCGTGTCTTGATATTATATTGTGAGCTTGTTATCGCGTATTGTCTTCATGGTGAATTGTTTTTATGTTGTCTTGTTAGTGCCCTATTATAGTAGTGTCTTGTCTGCGGGGTCTTGTCTTGAATTAGTTTTGGCGAACTGGTTTAAATGAGTTGGGTGGGATGGATCGGTGAATTGGTGCCCGGTGATTTGTTCCTGGTGAGCTATTTCTTGGCGCATTGGAACACGGTGTATTGCATCAGAATAGACAAGTGACCTCTCGGAGCCACGCTGGCTCAACTGAGCAGCGGCGAGATGAAATGATGCGCCAAAGCCTTCAGCGCTATAAATCGTCGTCCGGAGAAGAGGGCCTGAGGCTTAGCCCTCAGTAGAATCTACAAAGCTAGGAATCTCTCCCAGGCTCGAACGGTATCGAGAAAAACAAGTTAAGGAGAAGATCCTAGTAGATCGATAAAAGAAAGAACAATACCACCGAAACGATTATCTCCTGTCGTGAGGTGTTGGCCTACCGTATTGTGCTGGAATGCGCCTTCATCAACCACAGTCCATGTAGTAGTGCCATAGCGTTACTAGGGCAACCATCCAATAGAGGGAAAAAGGGAGCTGTATTCATTCACTCACCAAGCATAAAGCGCACCTTCAGTGTTGACCTTCAACAGCCGCAGTCGACTCAGGTGCCTTTCCTTACCCGGCTGTCCCATGTGCTGGAGCAAGTGGGCATTTGCGAGGGTAGTAGTTCGCGCCTAGGTGCCAATCACTATTCAGCATCTATTTAGTATCTTCTGTGCTGTTGCCATCTCCTCGAAAGCACAACCGAGGTCCCAAATATAGATGTTGTGCCGGGCCCATAGCCTTCCTCTGCCGGAGGCCATCCGCCTCAAGATGGTAGAAAGACGCTAGTGAAAAAGGGTCTCCTCGCTGCTAAAATCAGTGCCTTTTTGGAATTCTTTGCTTTCCAGATTGTCTAATCACTCGTCACTTATCACTTACCATTCTGATCACCACCTCAACACACCTAACGTATTAAAAATAACGATACTTGAAGTGGTGTGGGAGACACCCCAATGTAAAATATACATCGGTCAGAAGGACGACAATGAAACATGGAGTGTCATCCACAGTCATCCACAAAGTTCGGAGGTTTGGTCACGGAATGTACTAAGGGTCTCGCTTTGGGTCAACCTCGCTAATACTGCCAAAATCATGGAGCAAGGAGGCGGTATGGTTAAAGGTGCTCCATATACCCGAGTCATTAGCATATGACATCATGCCGGTGAACTTAATGCGCCAGAGCGTAGTCAAATGCGTATGTTTCCAATACGCTGATCCTCATTCTTGGCTCCATCAGTACTCGAGGGATGCTCAATGTTTATATGCGAGCAAGAAATGGCTAATGGAGCGATGGTCTGGGCTATCCGTATTCGCCATGGTCCAGGTGTGTATGTGCACATCACAGTTCCGAATCTTCAGTCACCGCAGACGTTTCATTATTCCGCCTATCATTCACTGCCTATCATTCACTAGATCCCTGTATACTGGTGTACCACGAATCTCCCCAACCCTCGAGCACAGCAGTCAGTAATAGCATCACCTAAACAGGTTTCACATGGGATGGCAATACTCAAGGGTAGTGAAGCAATTCAACGCTTCATTCGATTCTTTCGTGTTCTCCACTCTTGTCTAATATCACTCGAATAAACTCATACTATGAGATATAGGTATGAGAGTGGGTGCAAGACCTTCCTTGGTAATCATCTCGTTGGGAATTCTTTCGGACAGCTGGTCACATGGGTGTAGAAACTGTCGATAGGCTCGCTTCTCATTCTCCAGACACTATGCCAATTCGGCGCCTGAACGCCCGCTCACATCATTTTGCTCCTGGTATTTGGGATGTTCTGGGCTCTTGCGACCCATGAGATTTCTTTAGGCAATGCATGTTCATTCAGGGGGTAAAACAGAAAAACGTATCCACAGCCATAGACGTAATGAAGTCCAACCAAAAATAAAATACCATAAATCTTTTAAAACTGTGCATTCCAGCAAACGGCTCACACTGGATAGCAGCAAAGACTGGAGTATATCAAAAACACCATCAGGTATGTGTTATCGCCTAGCGCAGAGAATTCCATAAAATTCCGCCAAAGAAAGGCATCTGTCCCCGATAAACCGAGACATTGAATCAAAGAGTGATGCATTGCCTTTCACAAGGTCCAAGCTAGACAGTAGATACCGCAACTTGCCCTCACTCTACCTGTCTAACCAGTATCTCGCCTATATCCGACAACATTTCAAAATCATCGAGAAGTTTAGAGGCCTCGGAGCAATGCAAACATATGCACACTTGATATCCTCTGCCTTGATTGTTCCAATTGTATTAGATACAATATTGATCAAGCATTTCCGAAATAAAGGCCACATTTTTCTCTCAGTACGCCTAGATCTTTTGAATTTCCAGGAGTTGGTTTTCAAGTAACACAGTCTAAGGTCTCCTTCGACTGATTTCCACCGCAAATATTCAACACAAGAAGCACGCTAAGTTTGGTTTTAAACCTGCGCACGGAAGACTGACCAAAACACAACTTGGAAGTTTGAATACGACTTCCGGAGACTAATCAGATCCGGGAATCGGTTGATGCTGATCGTGATTAATCGTCTGCGCTTGTGGCTGAAATTCGACGCCGAATAAACGTTTCGTCAATTCATCACTTCATCAATCCACAAAATCACCAGGCGACATTGGCTTGGCCTGTAACTATTCTCGAACACCTAGGGTGGCATGCCATAGTCAGATCTCTCGTCGCTCAATCCATTCAACCGCAAGAACGTTTCCTTTAAAGTTCACCAGCGGCGCGATTCTCAACTCTCTAGACTAAAGAATTCAAAAACCGGCTCCATCAGCCGCATGTGTCAGAAATTTCCATGACACATCAGTTCCTCTTGGGCCGGAGTTCAAGGAGATCAGCTGGCTTGGCGTACGCCTGCGTCAACCAACTGGATTTGAGCACCTCTCCACACGAAATTCGTTTGTTGGGATTAGGATTAAGCATTTGAAGAAGCTCAATGCGTGCATCATAGTGGATCTTTTTGAAAAGGGCGAGGGCCGGATTCAACATGACGCTGGAGTTTTTATCGTTCAACTTGTCTACCAAGCTGCGGAGCTGCTTGCTTCCCTCGGGGTAGTTTTCCATGTACGCCTCCATTTTCTTATTTTTCTCGTCGAAGATGTTTGCCGTTTGCCATGGCACAGACATGAGAAACACCTGGAAACAAACAATTCCTAGTGCCCACACATCGACACTTTTAAAGTCCAACCCACAGGCCAGAGACTGTGGCTTGTGGCACCTTTCCGGCGATGTTTGTGGCGCTGAAAGCGGTGGATTTGGACCTGTTGCTTCTGGGGACTCCGATATTGGCGGGCCTTTTGCCTTTGGGGATTCCTCTGGATTCAGGAATACATCCAGTTCTTTCAGTAAAGGTTCTTCCTTTTCCGCAACAATGGGTAGCCTCTCGGGCTTAAGCATCTTCTCGAGACGGAGGTATTTCTTGTCGCGGTCCAGTTTCTCTACTTCGACCTCTGACTCTCTTTCGGAATTCAGCAGCGTGTCCATAGTCTGTTGGCCGCCTGTGCTTCTCTTTCTCTCATTTTCAATCCAGTACAACTCCGGCGCCTTGAACGACGGAGTCCCACAGAAATCATCACTGAGAGGGAGCTGTTGTTCCACCCGCGAAAGATCCAAAGAACAGCCAAAGTCGTTGAGCTTGATCTCGCCGCCTGCACCAATGAGAAAATTCTCGGGCTTTATATCTCTGTGCACAATGTCGTGCCTGTGAAGAAATTCCACTGCCTTGACGATCTGCTTGAAGATGGCATCTTTGAGGTGGGTGGGCATGTGGATTTTTCGTGCTCGAACATCACATAAGTAGTCAAGAAGATCACCCATCTGAAAATACTGTATTATGAGCGAAAGCTCGGGTTCGGGAGTTTTGGTGTCGGCCACCAAGTCAAACACTTCCACCACATGCTTTGATGCGGCACATTTGCGGAGGTTGTCATACTCTCGTTGCACGGATGAGACATAGTGCAGGTACGACTGGGCTGGCTGTTTCCGAACGCATTTGATCACCACGAACTTCGAGTTGGCCGCATCAGAGGCTTTGTAGATTGTGCCATTTGCACCATCGAATATGGGCTTACTAGATAATTTAACCCACTTGGAAGCCGGCTTATCAGCCAGAGACTCGGTAGTCTGGACGGAATTCTCCATTGGGGCTCCGGGCGCGTTTGGGAATTCAGGCACGGTATCATTGAGGCGATTCGTAGACCCCGCGTGCTGCCACTGGTGTTGGGGCCCGAACTCCGTCCCTTCGAAGTCAACAACTTTGGGTGGTTCTGAGCCATTCAGTCCTTCAGGAACATTCGGCACTGTAGCCGTGTTAACCTCTTTGGGTGTCATGGGAGTCCCTTTTGGTGAGGAAGCCGATTCTGAAATAAAAGCCGACACTTTAGATGGAGTGGAAGCCTCATTTGCAGTATCTGTCTCGCGAGTGTTAGCAGCCTCTTTGAGCAGTTCTCGATCCTGAAGTGAAGTGGTCGCTTTTGGTGTCTTGATGATCTCTTCAGACAATCCGCGAGCCCCACTAGTAGATGCTCCTGGAATCGTGTTTTCAGGCAGGCGCGATAGCGTGTTGGGTGAATCCAAGAGCATGGATTTAGCCACATTCGTCGGCGAAGACGACGACGGCTGACCAGATGACTTCCGTGGTGAATGGGCCGTTTTAGCCCGCGTGGGCGCCCGCGGCGGGGCCTTTTCGTCAGAGATTTCGGAGCGGGAGCGGTTCAAGTTGGGTGGTACTGAGTCTGGTAACTTCGGGGCAGCTTTGCGGTGGGAAAATAGCGACCTGAAAGGCATGGCAAAACTCTTATTGGTGACTCCATACACTCGGCGCTAATCAGTCCGAGGTGCCAAGGGTGTTAAATGGGACCGTAAAGAAATTGAAAGACGAGATGTCAGGAGCAGGCAGATCGAACGCAGTAGGCCAAAGAGTTAGCGAAGCGATGCCAAAGATGCCAAAGATGCCAAAGATGCCAATGAGTTGCTAATGAGTTGCCAATGAGGAGTCGAGGAGGAGTCGAGGAGGAGTCGAGAAGGAGTCGAAGATAAGGAGGAGGTGCTAGCGTGGCTCAGCTTTGAGAATAGCCGGTTGAGCTTCCTTTTGGGGCTGACTGGGGCAGCTCGGGTAGAAGGTAAAAGAAGGGGTTGGTGGTTTAGGGCGTGATGAGGAGGGTGAATTCTCTGGGGTAGGTGCGTGCGGACTGCACTGTGCCCTGGCAGAGCATAGCTCAGATAAGCCGGCCCACCTGCACTACTTAGCGTGGCCGCACCCTATGACGTCAGCGACTCTTGCGTAGCACCAGTATTTAAACCACCCAAACTCCTGAGAAACCTTGTCGCCGCATAAGTAGGACAAGGAGTGCCGGGCAAGATCTAGGATGGAGATGAACATTTCGTGTGGCCAAGGCGTAGAGTTGGAGCCCTCATGGGTGGCGCACGACCAGTCCCCACCCGGTCAGAAAAGTCGCAGGCCTTCGAGATGAGGCTGGACATCTTGAGGACACTGCGTAGCCCTCTCAGACTTTGCTCACCACGTCACCAGGTTCACCCGGCATTCTAGGACCCTGGCCTTCTGATTCTTAAACTAAGACGCATGTGTTCTCGTAGTGCCCCTCTTCTTCACTTGGAGTGCTGCTATTCTCCTCTTGGGATTCAAGAACTCTTCAGACCCCACTGCACCATTGGAATAGAAATCCTTCAGGGAGGGACTGGTGCAATCAGGGGAGAATTGCATGGCCGTGATCATCAAATCTTACACCAGTCTCAATTTCTCGAGAGTAACCGGATTGGTGCCTTGGTCACCCTATTTGAACAGGTATTTTTAAGGCTCCCTATTTCAGCTTCTTATTCAATGGTCCAATGGGTTTCCTTGAAATTGGCGGATCAGAATTCAAGGTAGCATGACAACTGGTGAGACGCAAAAGTGACAATGGAGCTAACGAATCTCAAGACATCAAGCCTGTAGAATATTTAGCTTGGTTGACCCAGATTTTCTGAAAGGAAACAGGGTTCCAATGCTGGGGCCCTGGGGCATGCCAGCTCTTTTTTCAGTGCCAACTCTGATCATTCAGAAAAGTCTTGGTGAGGAGCTTTTTCAGTGACGCCCTTATATCATGAATATCTTCAACACGACGAACAAATGGCTGATACTCCGAGTGGAGATCGTTCTCTGCGGTATGACCACCACCCTTCAGAACTCAACTTGAAACACTTGAGTAAGAACACCGTGTAGAGCACAAAATCAAAAACGCTGGTTGTCCAACCTTCACGCTCTCGCCAAATCGTGACAGGAGACATTCTTGCGTTCCACTTGCCTCCTAATTTCATGCTTGCAGCTTGACTCGGTTAGTGCAAGTCTGTGTTCGGTTCTTTTCTAGAGCTTTACCTGGTTCTTTCCATGTGCAGCGGCGCCATGAGTGTTTCCTCTTCTCAAGCTATTTAGGTAACTAGTTCAGAGTGCATCTCCTTTGTATATGCCATTGAAACGGTCGATATCAGGCCCATACAAGACCTGCACAATGCTGCTTCACGTGTACACGCGATGCCCAGGGCTTCCGGGCCATCTTTGGTTGTGGAAATACCTCAATCAGTCCACCTCGCACTCTAGCAACTTGAAAAGGGCCCCAAGCACTCGCTCCGGGCAGGCCCGAAGCCCGTTGTGGAAAAACTCGCTGGTCACGTGCTGCCGCAAGTTGCGCTCGCCAAAGTATTCTTGTTTGACTTGCATGCAAAGGCTGAAATCCACGTACTGATCCTGGAAATAGCATGCCGCCACTATAGGCACCTGGTCCCATGTGATCTTGCTCAAAATCTCAGGGCGATAGAGCCGTGGCCATGCGTCCTTGGCATGAAGCGCATGCGCCACAGCCGCAAACGGCCGAAGCTCGGCGTAGTCCTCGTACATCGACCGGTACACCATCTCGCCCGTGAAGTACACCGGCGTCAGTTGGCCACACGAGTAGACAAAGGGCTCGTTTCCGGCCGCGTAGCGTAGTCTGTCCGCAGCCCAGTTCGTGTTCCCCGTCCCGTCACAGTAAATGGCTTCCTGGAAAAGCGCATACAAGACGTTGGTGTCAAAGGAGGTGGAATCCTGGATGCGGCAGAGAATGCGGTACGTAGGCAGGCGCAACGTCTGGAGCGAGTGCCACAATTCCGTGACCAACGAGTGCATGGTGTCAGTGCCGCCGGCAGCGCCGAAGCCTAGGCCAAGCTGCTGGAATCGCTCCACCGAGAGGATCCCGCCATTGGGAAGAGAAACGCGGTTGGTCGCCAAATACTGACATATGTCCCGCACGCGGGCCTCGTCCTGGGCATACTTGTTGTAGTAGTGCACGTTGCGCTCCTTCGTGCGCTTGTAGGTTTGGGTGTAGACATGGTCGGCCGTATGGCCAATAGGCGGGATTCCCCCGGTCACGAGCACCTCCGAAAGTGACTCAGCGTACATCGAGAGGTACGTGAACAGGCAGAAGCCGCCAAACGACTGGCCGAGCAACAGCCATTTTTGGTTGCCGAGGAGTTCCATCCGCAACCGCTCCATGTCCTCCACGATGGAGTCTGCCCGGAAGTTGACTAGGTATTCCAATGCATCGTGCTCGCCGCGGAGCGAGGCTAATGTAGAGCCCTCAATAGGACTGCTGAACCCCGTGCCTCTCTGGTCATAGAACACTATTTGGTAGCCTTTGTCAAGCAATACCTTGGCGAACCCTGAGTCCGTGCGGGGAGCCTCGCATGGGAACCCCGGGCCCCCCTGGAGATAGGCGATGACTTTCGCTTTCTGGGAGAACACCACCTTGTCCAGCAACTGACCGTGCAAGTCCTTGACGTAGCGCTGGGTGACATTGGCGCAAATGGAAATGGTGCGTACGTCGCCCTCGTCATGGTACGCGAGAGGAACCCTCATCTGAATGCGCTGGTTGAGAAGCCCGTCGTTGACGAAGGCATCGATAATGTGGTAGGTCATGGTGCGTTCGAACACGCTTCAACTGCGCGTATAGCTACGCCCTATGCAGTGCCCACAGACGTACAGGCTGGTCCAGCTTGAGCTATGGGACAACTGTACACCAGGGTAAGGGAAACGTGAGTGTACGCTTTCAGATGCCAAACGACACCATGGGAGAATCATTTCTCGGAGCGTGGGGCCTCTGTTGCAATATAAATACCGGAGGACAATCCCATGCTCTTGATCATTTTATGAATGCATCTTATAATCTCCCAAGGTGGGGTTCTCTTCTCAGAAAGGTAAGATCATAAACCATTTGGGCAAATCAAGGGCCGCGCAGGTAAATTCGTGTAATGATTGCCAATGGGACCAAATCTTTGACGGCGACCTGCCCGAAGACTTTCAAGGATCTGTGGCCGTAAACATGAAAGACATTCATAAACAACGGACTGAAAGTCCTCCTCCACCCTTGCCAGTCCCTCTGGAAAACGTATGACTCGACAAGTTCGTACCACCAAGTATTCAGGAGTAATGAGGTCAAAAACTACTACAGAAAAGGTTATGAACCCTGGGTTTCCAATGGTTATTTATGGCACTTTACTCTAAATAGATGGATCCTGTTGATGGCTTCGGTTCACAACTTAATCCCTCTGTGAATTAATTGAAAACAAGAGTTGTCCATTATCTCTTGGACTTACTTTTTCCGCCTTTAACCCTGTCGGCCAGCTTCCTAGAACTGCAATAGTGTACTTGATTTCCAGGTGCATGTACTCAAGAACTAATGCATTAAGCTGTGGAGGTGATTTCACCAAATTTCAAAGACATAGCTACTCACTTGAGAAGCTCATACTCATCTGAATCTTCCGGGATTATAAACTCATACCTCGAAAATGAAACCTCACGCTCCCGAAAGTCGCATATTTCCTATAAAACTTTGAAATGCAGAGAAAGAGAAGGGCCTTCGTAAACTACCTTTTTGATCAGAGTTTCCTAAACTCAAACATACCACCCTCATATAAGCTTCAGTTAACTGAAAGATATTAACAAGTCTGGAATTATTTATCCCGCAATTAATAAATCTGATCCATTGAAAAGGAGACATCGATGATATACAGTTGGGATCATACACATATCCTAAGAAAGCCCAGGTTCTATTATAGCTCCGGTCCTCACAAGCACACGACTGTTCAACTATGAAGATTGAGTGTTGGTGTAGAGTCAAATAATCAGGTATTTGTAATCCTTGCTGATGTTGAACATCATTAAAGTCTTGCCATGTTACAAGCTGAAAGTAGACAAAACGCTCCAAATCAAAAAAGTATCAGCCAGAATGAACCATTACAATTCATTGAAACGTCAAGTGAAAAAAGCGGAAAGTTTCCGGGAGTAGCGGTGGACGACGATATAACAGAAAAAGTGAAATCCACAGATAAGTGTTCTCAACACGCTCTGGAATTTCTCAGAAGAAAAACCTGTAGCCCATAGTCAACTGTCTAGAACTGGCAATTCGGTAAGAAATGCACCGCAACTATGTTTTCCGAAACTTTTCCGGGCTTATTCGAGAGAGGGGACTTGAACACCGAAACTAAAAAGCAAAAACCATTAGACATTATCTTTCAATCTGTCTTGTACAATGATTCTGCGAACAATGGCCAAATTATTTCACCTCCGGCAGCTCCCCTGAACACCGTAATTCACTCCACTTTCACCACTGCTGGAGTCTGTATTATGCTTTTAAAAAGGTATTCAATTATACTCCCCTTTTTTCTCCACCTATTATACTTTTTTTCGGCCACTTCTCCCGCTACTCCCCTTTCAAGCTGTAGAAAAGTGCCTCTGCCAATGAAGGGCAGGGAGATGGATTCCGATAGGGTTTACTCCTTTCTAAACTGCCTATCATGAATTTGGGGGACAAAGCTACCGCTGGTTTGGGCCTGCATCTAAGCTGGGCTCTGGAGACTACTTTTTTTCCCACAATAGCCGGATGAAAGCTTGAAACATTAACCAAAACCACACTTTACTGCCTTTCCACGTGTCCTTCAAAAGAAAAACTACTAAACTTGTGGTGAACCACGAGATGAACCGTCAGTACCTCGTGCCTGCATATAGTCGTCGACCTGTGTTATGTCTTCGTTGTGTTGAGTAGTGCCTCCGTGAAAGACAGACTCATTCTGCTACGACTACTCGACCGACCTTACGTGCGGTCAGCCTTCCCAGGTATTCCATATATGTTTGATTGTGTACCTGGCTTGGTTGGACCCTCATGGTGACGAGCCGCGTGGGGCAGTGTGTACCCTTCACCCAACATGAATCGCCTGTGCTGTGATCGTATAAAACCTTGCCATTCACTCGATAGTCTCTTGGGAGCTTGTGACGCGGATCCGTCTATTTAATTTCCTTGGCAGGGAGGGCAGGGTGATTCTGGATCGTTCGACTAAGAGACTTGGCCAGAAGGTCGATGCAGTATTAAATTCAACACTGCAAACGCGATCTAGTATGTTCCTTCTGTCTAGGATCGGAACTATCAACCGCCTTTTCAGAGAGATACATCCGATTTCTTTTTCAGAGCGTCCTGGTGATACACGTCCAGGTCCAACCGCTCGTCCCTCCGGCATTGCATTCTGATAACATCCCGCCATTTCCCGGGCTACTGCGTTCTTGACCTCGAACACATTTGCGCAACAAGAACACTAAGCCCACTCGGGTTTCGGCTCCTGATAAGAGCCTCTGCCTCTGCCTTTACCTCTTCCCCTTCCTCTTCCTCTTCCCCTATAATTGCCGCGGCCTCTTCTCACTGAAGCTTCTCCAAACGTATCCATATTGAGGTCTCTCTCCTCGCTCCAGCGCAAAGAACTACGACTATTCAGCGAGATCGAGTCGAAAAACGAAGAGCTCTTGTCGTAAACAGGTTTGTTCTCGGTATCCTGTAGTCTTTCCTTTTGAAACCGGGCGTTTCCTTGCTCAAAGTCAAAGTCGCTGTCGAACTTCTCGGGCCTGCTTGCCGGAGTTGGAGCAGGCTGTCTGGTTTTGGTTGCCGTTTCGCGCTCCTTCGTAGTGGCAGACGGGGTGCTGGATGGGGAGGCCGCGGAGGGTGCCGTGTTGGAGCCGTGCTTGGCATCCTCTGGTGCTTGGGTCTCTTGAGCCACCGATGCAGAAGCTGCCGGCTGTGGAACCCGCAGAGAAGAGCGCTCAGCAGTTAAGTTGCTGGGAGTTTCGGTATAAGCCTGTGCCGGGGGGTAATTGGGTGTCGGCGTTGGTCCTGGCGCCTGCTGGGCACTGGTTTGGTGGGCCATGGCTGCAGGTACCACTGGCTGCACTTGTTCAACAGGGGTATCCAAAACAGACAAATCCTTCACGTCGGAGCCACGGAAAACGACATACTCGTAGACATCGGAACCGGGCATGACCTCCAAGTTGGGCTGACCCTGCTCTGCCATTCTGCCCTCGGTGCCGAACGACCGCACGGATTTTAATGACACCGTGGCGTCTTCTGCGGATATGTTCTCCAATATCCCCACATACCGGAGCCCCTTGTTTGAGATCAACGAAATGGTCTTGCCAATGTAATGAGACATGATGGATGGTGACTTGGGCGTGCGCAGCCTGATGGCGGACACTCCGCCCGCGCAGGCACACCCGTACCTCCGCCGGACCCCGTGCAACTTGTTGCTCATGCAGACACATGGCTCAAAGCGTTATGTGGTGTACATTGTACGTATGAACAAGCAGTCGGAAACATCGCCTCTTGGACAAGAATGAGTCAATGATGGTCCCTGAAGAAAGCGCCCATATACCGAAAAGGCCTCATTAAGTTACGCAGCCCCTTCTAACCAAATCCAAGGGACAATGTCAAGGGAGCATCGCAAAAATCAAAGAAATTACAGCCCTAGTAGGGAACGAATACAAGAGCTTTGAAGTGACTGGCTGCAATGAATTGCCTGCTCAAGTGAGTCACAGGTAGGTCATGAAGGCCCGTGACTTCACCATTCCTGCATACGCAAGAGCCAGAGGCGAACCAACCCTAGTCTTTGTATACCGCTGATCTTTCGTGCACACCGTGTATGCAAGCGGTATAGCTGAGCTTGACGCTGTGATGCAGAAGGGGGATAACGGGAGATGGTGTGTACCTGGATATGCCATACTATGCGTCTCAAACGGCTGACTTTCCTCGGCTTATTTTCTCGGAGCTCTATCAATTTGAGCGGTGATAGAATGTCGCTTGGGTCGTGGAAATTGTAATGCATGCATTCTTCGGTGGTCTTATTGTGCCTTGAAGAGATTCTTGCTTGCCGAGACTTCCAAGGGACTCTGAATCATCTTTAGACACGTCAGCCTACAACTTCCTAATCACGGAGAGTAATGGAATAGTCGGGACAGTTCTTCCAGAGCTTGCAAGTGAAAGCTGTGGAATTTAGATGAAACAATCAAGAGCTTTTCCCAAAAGTACATTTGACTTTTGTCTTCTGGAGGCAGAAGGTTCACATCAATATGTGGCACTTTGCACTCTGCCGCTTGCCTTTTTTTTGGGCTAAATTGACCTGATCACTCCGTCATCGGAACAAGTCCCCTGTCAATTCGGCACTTTCTCGCTTGGCCCGACCCACCATTTGAACAATCAGGTCACCATTGCTTTAGCTAACCTCGTGTGGCGTGAAACTATCAGAGAAGAAGCTTGACTTTTGGCGCTTGTTTGCAAATGACTGGTGTTTTCCTCACCATCCTAAATGCTCCACGCCTGAGTCTAAAGAGGAGCAGAGTCATTCTCGGCCAGTTCACTGGGATATCACATCCAAGGACCTTTTCCTTTTCCGCCGCTCTCCGCTAGAATGTCACTGTGTTTCACCCACATCTTCGCCCAAAAATCCTGTTTGTTACATTTCGAATTTTTATGACTGCTTTGATGAACCTGACACTTGTCTCCGTGACCCTACAATGGTGACTCGTTACTCGTTGAGAAGGTGGGTTCAATCCTTCAGATGCAATACTCTTCTTCCAAACAACTCAGTCAAAAAAGCCTCAGAAACACTGGTCAGTTATCAGCCCTCTTGCGCTTTCAATGCGCCGATTATGGAAGCCTAGTCGTTGTCTTCAGATTTGCACATCCGAGCCCTGAACTCGCTCCATGGTATGCTACGAATTCCTCATTTCTACTCTGATACTGTTGGCCAGCTAACCGTTGTTGAAGACCCTGGCTCACGCAGGAGGTTTCCCTCAAACTTTACGAAATAAGCTTCAGCTGACCGGCCTAGGCCCTCGAAATCCTCTGGTGAATTCATAACTCCTTCATCGGGAAACTCCTGACCTCAATACTTCAATAGAGGTCTCGGTTTCGATTAACGCATTGCAATAGTCAGTGGTCAAACTCTTACGACTGGCAAGACATTTTTTTAAGAAGGCGATCTCCCGAATGATGAAAGTGGTGTTCTGGAAGCTCGTTATGAAATGTACAACTTGATACTTCGGGCCTTCAATCAAGATGATCCTCCATCAACGCACGCGATTAGCCATTCAGCTACTAGGGGTACCAATTCTACACTATCGCAACGGATTGCACCATACATGTATTAGATACTATAAGAGAGGCCCAAACCAAAGGCGCGTCCCGAGGGCTAGCACACATGGAGCAAGGGGGGTGGGGCCCAAAGCTTTAACCAATCACACAGGCTGGCGACCAGCCGTACTTGGTTTTAAGCGTCCAGAAGTTGTCTTTTGGGGCAGCAGTGGATTTCTTGGTTGTTTGTTGAGGGGCGGCCATTTTCGATGAAAACTTGGGAGATAATGACCAAGGCGGCTCCTTGGCGTCCTTAAGTATTCTTCGACCCATCTTTCAGGGTCGCTTGATGCCGGCGCCGCCCGCTGTGCATGCAAAGTATCGTTATCTGGGCGGGTCAAGTTTCATGCACTTGCCTAATTGGGCGACCACAATGGATTGAAACGGTAAAAGTGCATTCCATGACCCTTGGATGCCTTGCAAGCACGAAGTCCATTGAGAAGCTTGAAGCCGAAACACATGTTCTCGTCCCTTGATTCCGGCGACTCAAGCTAGGAAATCTGGTGCGTGAGGGCCTCTGCGACCGGGAGGTTAAGAGCAGTGCCTGGTGTGGCTTGTTATTCTCCACAGTGTTAATTTCGCCCATGTGTCAATAAGGGCGGAAGCGGCTGCCGAACGGCATGTCAGGCACCCACCACAATATCCAAAGCACACGTGCCAGAGAAGCACAAGTGCAGCCACTTAAAGCACTGGTCAGAAGTACACTTCAGCGAAATTCTTCGCAATGAGAACTCAAAGAGCAGGATGATAGCGATATTGGAAAATGCCTTGAAATATTCCAGTTTAGACTCTTTTGGCAGTGGAAATTTTGCAAATGATTAAGCTCGTTAAGAAAGGAAAATAAAGTTGAGTGTTGGTGGGGTTCCATAGTCTGAGACCTCTGCAGGGATGTATGAGTGGTCTCCTATAGACTCACTGAGTGTGGACACTTGCCGTTATCTTCTTCTACCCATCTGTACCTATTTATAGTACAACTCTCGGGTACCCTTTTGCGCCGTGGGTGCTCAAGCTACGACAGGACCCTTAGCTCTATAAACGTAGTGAAGTGCCTGCGCCTCAGCCTCGTTACTCACCCTTCCTTCTCTACTGTTCATAACACCTAACAATCAAAACTAGCATTGTCTTGACTTCTGGTCAATCACAGCCACCTCACAGGGTCTAGTCTAGTCGAAACACATATTTTTGTTTCACCTGACCATAGATTATTTTTCAGCACAGCCAAAAAACAATGCACCACTTCTGCAATGGCTCGTTACCGCAAAGACTCGTTACTGCAAGGACTCGTTACTGCAAAGACTCGTTACTGTAAAGACTCGTTACTGCAATGCTGGGTATTACCTGGACTTCCCGTGTGTATACAGCTAAAAAGTCTAACTTATTGCAATCAAGTAAACGATCCACTGAAGAGGGCAGACCCTCTCACGTCTTTCATCTGACCAGGCAAGTTCCTAAAATTGCCGTCATATTCCTCATACGTTGATCCCTGGTGCTGGGAACGACCCATACCGACTTCCCTGTTGATGAAGGACTCGAGGGATATGTATGCGCACCCACCAATAAACCTAGTGCGCTTGGTAGAGGAAGACCGAGGCAATCTCAACTACCGAATGTGCTGGTTCTCTGAGTTGACCAATTAACTGCGAGCAATCGGATTAATACATGGACGTTTACGTAGGTATGAAATAGAGTTCCAAGATATCTACACCAAAAATATACCAAAGGAACATATCAAGTCGTGGTAGTAATCCGATAAATCAATGGACGAATATAGGCAACGGCTCCTATTAATCACATAAGACAGGCTGACAAGTGTACAATATTTTGTATTATCAAATTGTCTGGATGTACATTTTGACCACTTTTTGATGACTGGTGGACTCGGGCTAATAAACCAACATCAAAACGAATCTGACTCCTGAGAGCTAGGATCGGGAATCGAAATGGAAGAATTAAAGACTGAAAACAAGCGGGGAGGAATTTAGTGATGGTGGCCTAAATCCAAATGTAATAGTATATGCCCGGGAAAAGGGCCTGTTATTTATGTGGAGTCGCTAGAGGTTTCCATTCTTTTCACAATTAGCCAGGGCATTACTGAAGTCTCTCGCACTTTGAAGCGCCTCCTGACAATCACTAATAAAAATAAAATAAAAAATCCCAACCACTTCAATACTTGTTGATAATCAGCAGTCTGTCTCAGCCCAGTAGACCTCAGCTGAACGATGCCCTAACAGCGAATTAGCGGTAAATTAGCATTGTTCTACAGTATGCCTGATAGCTCTCGAGATGTCGCGGGAACAGCCAAAGATCCGTGCCTCCGGAGAAAGGCACTGCTCTGGAGTCGGGCAGGCGAAGCTACCCGAGAGAAATTGGAGCAGCCAAGTGTCATCAAAGGCTTGATTGTCATACACGAACCAGGATTTCGAACCCTCCTGCGTAAGCACCTAGTCAGAATACTCTGGGACAGCTGGGCGACATCTGCGACAATTGGGCGACATTGGGGGGATGTTTGCGACATGCGCGAAACATTCATCCACCACTCTCTCGTACCACCATGGACATAACCCAGCCAACCGCCGAGGCAGGCGGCCTGGTATCCCCCAGCGAGCTTGATCAGCAGCAGCACGCGCAAGGTTTCCAGCAAAGCTTGGAAGACCAACAACTTCCGCCCCCCGTCTCCGAAGCAAACATCGATGATGAAGGTGCAGGTCACATTGCCAGCGGAGACCTGATGCCCCCTATGGACGATAATATCCACGAAAACGCTACCGACGCTCTGGCGCTGGCGAACATGTTTGATGAGGCCAACCAGAGTGAAAATCGGGCCTCTTTCATGCCGGACGACTTCATGGCCGACGACAACCAATACTTCGACAATGCCGAAAACGGACATGGAGGTTCGGCGGCCACCGCAGAAAATACTGGAGATTCAGAGGACATCAGAGACTTTAACCTGGGCGCGGAAGAAAACACCGCCGCCGAAACTCAGAACTCAGGTTCTCCCCAACCCTCCGATGAGGACCTCCAGGACTTTGACGACCATCTCTACAACATCCGCACGCAGAAGGACCAAAGCGGCGAGGTGACACGGAAAAAGAAGATCCGCAAGAGCCAAAAAGACGCCACGGTGCCATCGCCTGAAGCAATGAACCCCATGGGCAATACATATGACCCGGGCGCGGAATATGATGCGGGCTATACAGAGGAATACTCCAACGAAGACCCAGCGCAGCGCAAAAGACGCCTTTTGGAGGAGAAAATGGACATGGCCGTCAAGAACCGCACCATCAAGCGCCGCCGTGCCGATGAGGACGACTTGGAGAGAATGCAGGATGACAAGATTGACTACCTCAAGAACAAAATGATCGAGGCGGCCAACTTGGACGTGGAGAAGAACTCACAGGGCCACATTGCCACAGAGAAGCTCAAGTTGTTGCGTGAAGTCATGGACACTTTGTCCAAGGCCGACTTGGCCATCTCCATCTTGGACAATAACTTGCTTGAAGCCGTGCGCTTGTGGTTGGAACCCTTGCCCGACTCGTCCATGCCCGCATACCAGATTCAGAAGGAGTTGTTGCAGTCGTTGGTGGACTTGCCCATCAAGACCGACCATCTCGTGGCCAGCGGAATTGGAAAGGTGATGGTTTTTTATCAGCGCAGCAAGCGTACCGAGCCCCTTTTGAAGAAACTTGTGGACAAGTTGATTGGCGAGTGGACGCGGCCCATCTTAAACAAGTCCGACTCGTACAAGGACCGCACCATCCACTTTAACGACTACAACAAGAGCAAGTTCACCAACAAGTTGTCGTCCAAGAAGAACAAGGCTCACGAGCTCAAGACACTATACGAGCAGCAGGCGGAAAGAAGAAAGAGAGCTGCCATCCCAAGCGCCCGTACCACCGCTTACAAGATCGCGCCCAAGGTGGACCCTTCTCTATTGATGAGACAGCAGAAGGGCACGGGCGAGATGTTCAACCGCATCAACCGGAAAATGACAAACTCAAGGAAAAAAGTGGTGAAGAAATCTGGCCCTTCCGTGGAGGGAAAGCACTTGTCGATGTGAAAGAAGCGACCATGAGCTTTTTTAGAATCGAAGGTGTGGTGCTGCCGCTACCAATATTTATAGGGGAAAGATGAGGTTCTTGAGGGCTGTCTCCACCTGTGGTCGGAGGAGTTTTGTGCAGGCCAGGAAAGAGCTGAAACAACCAACACGAAAAATCACCGAAAGGCTGAAAATCCGCTACCGAGCTATTACCGCCACTGTTCCATCAACCGGATGCCAACCAGAACCAGAATCAGCCAGAATCAGCCAGAATCCACCAACCAAAATCCACAACCAAAATCCACCAACCCAAAGCCACCTGCCAGAAATTACCATATAGAACTATTTTCAGGGCATTGAATAAAACAGAAAGTATCCTGTTGAAAATGTAAAAGGAGAAAATTCAAGAGTATAAAAAGTTAGACCAAAGACGTCACTAGAACAAAGTCGAGTATAGGCAGGACGTGCCGGTGCCGCCAACTTGACCCGCGTGCAGGATGTACGGGTTGATCATTAACACGTTACTTTTTCATGTTGCGTGATCCCCCCGCCTCTACGCTCATTCAATGAATCGTACTATTAAACAGGCTATAACTAGAACCAAATGCAAATGCATCTCTACGATCTTGGCTTTTCCTTCTTCTCTTTCCACAAAGCCAACAAGGAAACACCAGACACCTTGACCACCTTGAATCTGACACCGGGGATATCACCCTTAGCCTTACCTCTTCTACCGAAACCGGCAATCAACACTTCGTCGTTCTCATCGACGAAGTTCAAGCAACCATCGTTTGGCACGAAGGCGGTCACCTTCTTACCGTTCTTGATCAACTGAACACGCACACACTTTCTGATGGCGGAGTTTGGCTGCTTGGATTCCACACCGATTTTCTCCAAGACGATACCCTTGGCGTGGGAAGAACCTCCGAATGGAGAAGACTTGAAGGCAGTACCCAACAATCTGGACTTGTAAGACTCATCTGCCCATCTGTTGTTACGTCTGTGGACTCTCAATTTTCTGGCGGAGTTAAGACCTCTTGGTTTACCGTTACCCATAGTTGCTGATGAGAAAGTGTTGTATGGTAAAAAAATTTTTGAGGCGGCCCTAGATTTTTGGTGGTGCGCGCGGGCAGTGGTGCACAGTGCGGTCACGTGAATAGGGCACAAGCCCTCGCCGGTGGCTCCACCCGCGACGCGCCATCGCGTGATACACGGGTCCATGCTACGGATCAGCACTGGCGGTGCCGTAAGGAAGGCCATAAATGGAGAGATTTTGGCTGATGTAATCGATGCCTTGAATGTGTGCGACTAAGCAATTGAACTGAAAAACTTCAACAGGTGAACCAAAAGCAGTTGCTATTGTTGAGGGAGGTAGAAGTGTCATTCACCGACAGTTTTGGTTGACGACCGGATTGGCCATAGAACCATGGTGGCTGGAGGTAGATTGGATATATGACGGCCAGGAAGCGAAGCTTGCTTTTCCGGAGGCATACAAGGCTGAAGGGACGGTCATCATGATCCGTGTTTGATCCTTACCTTGAAACAACGAGCCAGTACCAAGCCATTGCGCCAGCGTCAAGCCATTGCGCCAGCGTCAAGCCATTGCGCCAGCGTCAAGCCATTGCGCCAGCGTCTGGCTTATTCTCTCACTATCATCCCTCCCTGTGATTTCTTTGCCATGCCTTGCCATCGCCAGGCCCAATTCGAGCCTATCACACCATGTCATAATCTGCTATGGCTTGGTTTCAACCCGTCACAAGCCTATCTGACCAATGACTTGCGGGTTTTGATGAGTTTCAAAAGAGCCACGAAAAGCATGTCGATCTGATCCTTGAACATGAACAACATTCCCTGCACGATGACCCCCTTGAGCAATTGTGGGGCCACACCCTTGTAGAGCCCCCTCAAGCGCTCCGTGTGCCACAAGTGGCGCAAAGCTTCCACAAAGGAGTTGAATTTGATGTCCTCCTCATCGTCCGCAACCGCGGCTTCACCCTTGTGGGATTCCTTGTCGGCCAGTTTCTTCTGAAGCATGGCTTTTGACACAATCAACGGCTGAGTACTCAACGTGGCCATCGACTTAGCGCACATCCCCAAAGTGAAACTCTCCAAGGGACCCAAGAATTCCCTCCCGTCAAAGAATATTTGCTTCAACCGCTCGTAAGACCCGTAGGTGATGGAGGGATTCACACACAACACCAACGAAACACTGAGACCTCTCCAGAACCCGCTGGCTCCGTCATGCCGGTAGATCTCCTTGGCCAACTGGTACAATGACCGATGCTTCTTATCGGTTTGCTGCTGCGTGGTGATGACGCCAATGGGCATAGTAAAGAGCTGCGAGATTGCTGCCGCTAACGCTCCCAAGAATAACTCAATCGCCGTCAGATGCTTGTGGCTGGCGGCGGTTTTGCTCACTCGGGAGTAAACCTGCCGCACTATCGAGTACCAGTAGAAGTACAGGAAGTTCTGCGCAGCCAGACCAACCACCGACGAGAACAAGCCATGATACCACCCTAAAACGCCCTTTTTGGCATACAACTTCTGGAGCACGTCGATCGAGTTCTTGTACTTAAGCTCCCGCTCTCTGACTTTTCTCGGCACCTTCCTATCCACTTTCAAGAACGCACTCCCTCCCGAATTTTCGTCCACGCTGGTGAAGCCATAGTCACTGCCAGGATCCTCCGGTGCCACTTTCCGTTTAACCTGCGTCTGGATGATAGTTTTGCTTAGATCCAAGGGATAAACAAGCGTGTTTGCAATTGCCGAAGCCAATGCCCCACTGGCGGCTTTTTCCAAAGGCGTAAGTGACATCAAAAACTAGGAACCTCAAGTTCTGTTGTAGGATAAAACTGTAGAGAATACTCTACCAGGTGAAGCAATCAGAAAAACAGTAATCGTGATCTGAATAATCAGATTCGTCCAGCTTTAGTCAATGAAGAATTCTTCAAGTTAGTGTCAATGTATGAAAACACCCTTTTATGGTCAGTCAGAAATATCCCTTTCGAAATTATAGTTGAGGATCCAAAGGAAATATTACCTCGAGAAAATTGGTCGTTGATTTGGTGGGTCCGATGTTCCTATCTTGTGATCAGGAGTAAAGGGTATAAGGGTAGGATGAGGTCCCTCTGCTTCACAAGCAAAAATGAGCCTTAATGGGCCCGAGGATAACGCTTCTCCGCATTACGCGCAATGCCCCAGATCTGATGCCACTTCCGAGGAAGGGTGCGCATCATGCAGGTTGTCCCCCCCTCCGTGACCAACACAAGAGGCTGTGAGATGAGACGTCCGCCACAAGAAGCTCTAAATGCAAGGTAAAAAGTGTTTTCAAGCCCTAAATTACTATTCTGGACCAGCCACCGCATTTGTATCCGTTACTTTCATGAATCATCCACTTCAATCTCCATCGAGATAACGGGGAATGCCTGCACACTGTAGAGGCCGTCTAAAGTGGTTAACGGCATTCAAAAAATATCCGCTTGAGCAACTAATTTCAGACGATGGACAAATAAGCAATCAGTGATCAAGTATATGGGGAATATTCATGGAAGATGGGCCCATAAATCCCAATGGCGTGACTTAATCCAAGGCTTTTTCAAATCTTTACTTGCCTGTTTGCATCCCTGGTATCTCTGGATCACGCTCAAAAAGATTGCGGTATTCCACTGAAAAGGTGTCTAACAATTGCTTCTAACTGTGATTATTTCAAGATTTTTACCCTTCAATAAGAAACCTTGTTATGTGTTGATCCGTGGGCTCAATTTTTGATTTCATGGTCATATTTGGGGAGTGACCTTTACTCCCGAATCTTTCGCACACTGGCTCTTATTTAAAAGCGGTTTTTTCCTTTATGACTCCTTTAGAATTTTCAGTGTTTTCATCTCCAACGGAAGAGACCCTTATATAGGCAAATCTTATGATGGACTGTACAATGGCATTTCACACGCGCCGCCAAGCGCACGACCTTCAGATTTGCAGCCACTGCGCAGAAAGCTATATAAAGCGAGAATTTGCCTATCTTCTCAGCCAATTTTGTGACTCAAAAGGAAATAATTGTGGTCCTATTCTGACAGAGATCCCCTGGGCAGGCCTGGGCCATGCGACCTCCGAAGCAATACACTACATATCTAAATAGGTTAGCCTCCTGAAGTAAGATCCGGTATTAGGATGGTTTCGGATATATTTGTCTCGGAAAGGCACTTTTTGTTGCTTATATTTCTCACTCGGCCGCTTTTCGCCTTCACGATGGAGAACTGAAACATGGCGAACCCGGAATAAGTCTGGTTTCTGGGGATTGTGGCATTCAAAATTCTTTGAGGATTAATGATAAGTCATAGGAGAAGGTGCTCCATTTTCTTACTACCAAGTTCACGAGCAATTGGTATCATGACACAAACCTGGGCGTGTTAACTCCAATACTTGACTACTTTGTCCGTACCACAGGTCAAAAAAGTGTCATTCCGGAAACAGACGCTTTTCATTCGCCCATCGTGGGCTTCCAAAGAGACCACGACTTCCTCCGCTAAGAAATCCAAGCCTCGGATCACTCCGTCTTCCCCGGCAATCCAGATCCCACTTCCGTCCTCTCGCCAATGAATTAGTGCATCGCTGAACTTATCTTGAGGCGATAATGTGTTCAAATTGGTGACGATTTGCAGGCGTTTGATTTTCTCTGGGCCATTGTCGCTTTCACCGTCAAATGCCACAACTATGGCCCTCATGTACGGTTCATGCGAGGTGGCTATGGCGACTAGAGGCGATTCCAGATTGTGAACGCTGATGCTCATAGGTGTGAATCCCACATTGGAGAACTCTGCCTCGTTTAAGGCTATGCGGAACCTCAATTGGAATGCCGACTCAAAACAAAACACATCCATCAACGTGATCTCCTTTTTGCAAACCAAAACATACAACTTGCCGCTGTGAACAAACGCCTCCATACATGAGCCCTGACTCGTGAGTTTGATCTCGCCCTTCAATTCGACCTGGTCACCCACTAAGAAAACCTTGACCATCAAATCCCACCCCAAACTGATGAGATACGTCTTATGGTTCCACACGACAATCTTAATTTCCGTCACGAGCCTGTTATGGAGTTGATGCTCGACGTCGATTTGAAAAGTGTGAGCTGCAAAATTAAGAGTTCCCACTGTGAGTTTGCCATTCATTCCACAAAGAAATACTCGATCGTCATGGACCAAAATACGTCTCACAACGCTTCCAATGACATTTTGAACCTCGAATACCGCGTTTCCGGTGTCTAAACTGGACACAAGGAGAGATTTGCTTGATGTAACCATTAGAGCATACTTTCGGTCGGTTTCGAGGATAGCACAATCTACAATCAATTGGGATGGCCCGGTGATAGTTTTCGCATGGCTTGGATATGGCACAGACCAGCTCTTAAAGTGGTGGCTCTTCCTCTCCTGGATCTCGTCGTTCAAGAGTGCTAACTTCTCCCGCTGAGTCTCGTGATAATTTTGCCTGTCGGCTATGATTTCCTGAAGAGTTTCGCCTTGTGGAAGCTTCATATCCAAAAGCTTGCCATGCTCCCGTCGGAAAACATCTAGAGTTTCATGGTAACCGTTTTCTTCGAGAAAATGGGCGATTAATGCTTGCACCGACATGGTGGTTTGGTTGGTCCAGGCATGTGAGAAATTCGCCCGCATCACGTGATTCTACAGTAAGCTTGGGTTCCCATAGCAACAACCGGAAAACATACATTATCATAGCTACTCTAAGTCTGGCTTTGGAATACCGAACTTTTTGCAAAACTCCTTGGTTTGGTTGTTTTCCCAATACTTTACCTCGGGAGCTGGTGCTGTTGAGGGAGGGGCAATTCTTTTGAAGTTTCTGGGGATTCGGAGATCGCCCGTGACAGCTTGCAACTCTACCTTGACCTTTTCTTCCAATTCATTCAAGAGCGGTTGAATGCTCGAGACTTTGAGCATACTCCGGGGGTCCAATTTATCCCATTGCATAGTTTTTATGGCCTTTTCAACGACTTTGTGGATGGCAATTGCTCTGGGATCGTAATAGAGCTCTTTGTCTGAACTTGGCGTGTCTGTTTTGATGGTCAATATCTCAAGAAATTTCCTCTTGGGAAGGCATTTGTCCAAGGCCAAAAAACTGGTGGTTTTCTGGGTGGCCCCTTTGACGAGTTTATCCGCTACGGCCTCGATCAACGGCCTGGAGGCATCTTGTGCAACTGACGACTCTGAGTCCAGATCAAAAGAGGCTTGCTTCTTTTCGTGGTCCGGTGCAGGCTCGTCCATGTCCAAAGAAATCTGATTCGAGTCCTTATTGTCCTCTACAGACTTGTCCATGCCCAAAGAAATTTCGTTCAAGTCCTTATTGTCCGCTACAGACTTGTCCATGTCCAAAGGAATCTCATTCAAGTCCTTATTGTCCGCTACAGACTGGCCCATGTCCAAAGGTATTTCATTCGAGTCGTTCGCTTTTTTCGATCCTGCAATGCTATCCTCTAGGGATTCTTCCGAGTCCAGAAGTTTTCTCTTGTTCGTGTGCTTATACTGCGCAGTGAATTTCGTGTGAAGATGCAGTGAGAACCAGTACCGAGGACGGAGATACTTCAAAACCTCCATAGCCAAGGGCGAACCCAAACGACCCGACTTCATGTCGCTCTTGAAATGCTTCTTTCGTCTCAAGAGAGACTGCGAATCTCCTCGTTTCCATATCCATTGGGGCCAATCGTGGGAAAGCACAATATCGGCGTGCCCCGTCAAAAGCTGCTTGACGAAATTCTTTGGCTTGACGTGGTAAACTGAGCGAATGGCCGAGTGGTTGTACGGTAGCGAGTACTTTTCCTTGCCTATGAAAGAGTCATAGTTGAAAATCCCACTGGTGCCCGAAATTCGGAGCCCTTTATACCATACCGTGCCATATTCGCCAAGATAATAGATGGACGGAGCCACCCATCCCCCAAACTGGAGTTCTCGAAGATACAGCGATGCCTCGTGGTTTCCACCAATGAAGATGGTCAATACTGGCGCCTTCTTCTTACCGGAGTAATATTCGTGGAAGTCCATCATTAGGCGGTATTTCTCGGGGGCGCTGAACGACTTCAAGTCAGCAGAGTTCCGAAATGCCTGGAAATCTCCACAAATCAAGAGAAGGTCCACATCTTTCGGTACAGACCGGTAGATCTGATTGAGGGCACCATGACAACATCCCTCGACGGCGATCCGAACACTCATGCTTATTGCAAGAGGTGATGACCTTACATTTCGAGAAACGCGTGAGTACATGCAGTACGCGATTGAAAAGGGCTTACTAGCTGGGCAGAAATGCAATTTTATCTTCCACAAGGGCCAATACAAGGCCAGTGTCCCACTTCTTCATGAGATTTACTTCAAGTGCCGAAGCAAATGTGGTGTACTGAATAGGTTGCTTCATTTATTTTCCAGAGGTAAGCTCGCTCTTCAACCACAGGTCAGTGATTTATCACACATGACTTGGCTGACGGGAGTCTAAGGCCTGGTGGGAAATTCGGGGCTGAAACTACAGGCCGAGAACTGCTCCATGCCATATCCGCTTTCCTGAATCTGCTCATCTCTTTGAAGATAGCATTGTCCATCATGCGTGCCTCCACCAGACAGTCAAGTCCTCTTGTGTGCAGATAAGCGGCGTCTCCTTCAGAATAGAACTAGAGTCTGGCATCAGAACTTGAACACGTTGTCCTTGGTGTAGCCCAAGTCGGCCAAAGCTCCAGTGACTTCTCCCTGATCAGTTGGCGAGTTCTTAGGCCCAGAAATTGCCTTGTACAAAGGAGGAGGTCCACACACAAACACCTTGGTGTCAGCAGAAGGACCAGGCAAGTTCTCCTTCAAGAAGTCCTTGTCGATGAAGCCCGTGTGACCCTTCCAGCCTTCAGGGGCGTCGTTCAAGAAATAATGGATGCTCACCTGATCCTTGTGCTCGGAGGCGATTTTGTCAAGGTCCTTCTTCAACAAAATGTCGTCTTCGCTTACCGAACCATAGAACAAGTCGACCTTGGTCTTATCATCGGGGTTTTTGGTCACTTCATGGAGCAATTGGTACAAGGGGGTGATGCCCGAGCCGCCTCCAATCAAAGTAATTCTCTTGAATTGGTTGGGCTCCCACTTCCACTTCACAATGGGCCCTTTGAACGAAACGGTATCATTGGGCTTCAAGTTCCAAGCGTGCTGCGAAAACTTTCCCTCCGGATAAGTCTTGATGATGAACTCGAGAGTGCCTTTCTGGTCCACGTCGGAGATGGGCGTGTATGGTCTAATAACGTTGTTTCCCTTTTCAGTGACATACTTAGCCATGAGACAAGAGGCCGTGACCAAGCCCGAGACATCATCAGGACTGTTCAATTGAAACACATAATGCTTGGTGTTGCCGGAGACGTTCCAGGAGTCCTTCAATTTCAAATCAATCCACTCGCTTCCGTCCTTGAAGGTTTTGGGGTTTTCGTTGAATATTTTGGCGCTTGAATAGTAAGTGGCCAATCCAACCGCTCCGGCAGCGCCAATTGCAGGAATAATGTATCTGGATGATAATCTAGCGACAGACATTTGTGTTGAATAGACGTGGGGTAGGATGGGTTGAAGTGTGGAGAAGTTGCTGTCGGCGGCCGAGGGGAAGCAATAGTGCCCAAGGCGGTTATCTGCAGGACAGAGGCCTGAATTTTCCGCAACTCCCGCCACAGTCACGTGCAGTGAACCGTCTTTACATGTGGCGTGCTGGTGCCGAAGACGGTGTAGGATTGAGCAGAAATCCCGGCAGCCGACAATACACCGACGCAAAGTGCACCAAGAGAGAATTCGTTTGCGACCGAAAGCAGGCAGTCAGTCTTGGCTCTCACTTGGCCCAAAGCATGTGATATTTTTCACGTGATGAATTTTCGCAGTCACGTTAATCTGGTCACGTGAAGATAACATCAGAGCAACTCACCGCTCTCCTGATCGCCACCATGTTATCAACGAAACCCCAAAAGGAATTGCTTCGTCTAGCTCGCCAGATCATCCAGCCATTGCAGCCGAACTTCCACAAGGGTCAGGCCGGGAAAGTGTGTGTGTTTGGTGGGTGTGAAGACTACACAGGGGCGCCGTTTTTCGCCTCCCACTCTGCCGCTTTGGTGGGTGCAGACTTGAGTCATGTTGTGTGTGAAAAACTTGCAGGGCCGATCATCAAGGGCTACTCGCCAGACCTCATGATTCATCCATACTTGTTCGAGCTGCTGAACCCGGAAGTCAATAGGTTCTTGCCGGAAAACAAGTGGACCGAGCTTCGGTCTAAACCGCTTGAGGATGCATTGAAAAACAGAGAAATCGACAAGGTGGTTGAAGAGCATATTTTTCCCAAAATCTCGGGTCTCATTGACCGCATGGACGTGTTCATTGTAGGGCCGGGATTTGGGCGGGATCCTCTCATGTTGAAGACACTTACACGAATCTTGCAAGAGATCAAGGTGGCCAATAAGCCCGTCATTCTCGATGCAGACTCGCTTTTCTTGGTCTCGATGTCTCCTGACATTATCAGGGGCTTCCAGAAAGCAGTGATTACGCCAAACGTCGTGGAGTTTGGGCGCATCTGCTCGGCCTTGGCTATTGATAATGATGACTCCTTGGCTACGGCTCAGAGAGTTTCCAAGAGCCTCGGGGGCGTATTGGTGGTGAAAAAGGGCCAGAACGAGGTTATTGTGAAGAACGACGACTACTTGGTCAACGATATGCAGGGGTCGTTGCGCCGGGTGGGCGGCCAGGGCGATACCTTAACCGGAGCCATCGCCACGCTTCTCGTTTGGGCCACACACTACCAAAAGGGTCAATGGGATCACCATGACCAAATCGACTCGGCCGTGGTCCCTTTGCTTGCTTGTTACGGTGCCTGTGCAGTGGTGCGTCTGGCTAGCAAGAGGGCCTTCGAACGCTACAACAGAGCCATGCAGGCCTCGAATGTCCATGAGTTCTTGGGTCCTGCGTTTAACGAACTATTCGGTGAACTCTAGGGCCGTTCTAGCGGGCCGGAACTTGCTTGTGAGAGAAAACGAGGTGTTACGAAGACGAAGATGACATATTACAGCGAGCCGGGCAGAGACGGGGTGTCATAGTAGCTCTGGATGAAATAGCCAGACCTACAATATAGTGGTCCCAATTTGGATGTAAAGTGGTCAGCAGTCGGCTCGTGACGGCGAAAACGAGATTGCCATGGCACGTGAGAGCGGATATGGAATGCGGGGGACCTGCAGATACCACCGCCCTCGGTGTGCGACTATCCCATAAGCTGCACCTAGCGGCTCCTCGATACTACCCCACCAATCCCTTGGCGAGTCGACTAAAAGTCCACAGATACTCCTCAGCCCGTGGGTCAGCAGTTAGACCAGTCTTCATATTCGATCCTGCATAGCATATCACATAGCAAAACATACAGAACTCCAAGCACTCGGCACTCAGCTTTCATCCCAGTCAAAACTCAGCTCTCAGCACTCAGAACTCATCAAAATATGGACGCTAGTTGTGGACCCTCTAATGCAGTGGGCCAGCTTACCAAGCATGCTCAGAGAGACCATACGCTCCAGCGAGAGCGATTCTCCGGGGCTGGAGGAGCTCCGGCAGCATTTCGGAGCCACGGAGACCTCGATGGCAATTTGAACCAGGAATTTCACCGCTTCAGCGAAGCCGGCGGGGATCTGTTCCAGAACCTGTTTCAGAACCCAGGCCACCCGTTTCATGCCCAGTTTCAACGTCCAGTTCAGAACCCCGTGCACTATCCCAACAACCAGCCAAGGGAGGCACAACTTCGTGCACAGAAGCAGTTTCAGAACGAGAGCCAGCTCAATAGAAGCCAGTACCAAAACCAGTTCCAGAATCAATATAAGCAGGGAGACGGCTGGGTGCAGGACTTCCGGGACTTATCGCTTCAGCAGCCCCTGAAGTCGGGCTGGCAAGCACAGTTCATGGATATGCAAAGACAAGGCCAACGCGGATCCGGTGCTCATGCGCGGCCAATGGCGTCCATGGTGCCCATGCTCGCGACCAACGCCCAGCCGGTGCAAAGAGAATACCAGCATCAGGCAGACGGTTCGCTCCAGATGGACGAGCACAAGCTCGCAGCCCAGTTTGATCAAATTGAGCAAGAGATGGCCGAATCCGTGGCAGAAGCCGAGTCAAAGGAGCTAGAGGAGGAGATTCACGTGGAACTGCAGCCCTTGCATCTGCAAGAATCACAGGCGATGCAACCCAGCCGGTCCAATAACGAGCAGTTTGCAGAGGCCGCCCGGCAAGTTCATGATACTATGGTCAAAGGCCAGTCGTCGGAAGAGACCACAACCAAGTTCCAGCAGTCCAACTTTCTTAAACTCATGGCGCTGATCTCGGAGCGCCAGGTGGAGTTGTCGCAGGAGGGAGACAAGTTGGTGACGAAAACGGGCCAGGACATCCGCGAGTACATGAGTGATCCTTTGAAGCACGAGAGAGCGGAGCATCTGTCGCCGAAAGCGGAGCACCTGTCGCCGAGAGCGGAGCACCTGTCGCCGAGAGCGGAGCACGACGGATCGTATCCGCCGTTGCACGGGGATTGGGATATTCTCCGCGACAGGCCGATGGAGTCAGAGACCGTGCGCAGCCACTTGCCAGATCCCTTGGCTCACATCAAAGATGGCCAGCTATCCGGCGACTTGTCGTCGTTGCAGGCCGCGCAGGTGATCAGTGGGGGGCAGGTGCAGGCAGACCTGTGGATGGAGGATCTGCTGTGGGACATGCCGACCTCACGCAGAGGCAACACTATTCTCTCGCCAGTGGAGCAGGAATTATTTGACGACTACAGGCACGATGATGACAATTTTTAACGGCGCAGCAGGGACGATGCAGGGCGGGCTTTTGCAGGCATGGTGGAGTCTGGAGAAGCGCAGTCATTGCAAGCTTGGAATGGTGAGCTCGGGGTCTCGACTAGTGCTGCAGAAGGATTTTGGAGCATGGCGCCAGGGTTGTGATTGACCATCCACTGCGATGATTCGCAACCTGAACTGAGGTCTTTCAGGAGCTGAAGTGCACTTAGAAGGCTGACGGGGCCATGTCATGCCCTTCCTGCGCCCTAGACCACCACAACCAAATTACTTGAAGTTAGGAGCAGGGGCAGCCTCCATCAAAGCAGTGCTCTGAAACCCGACTAAAAAAAGGTTTATTGCAGTGTCAAGGATATCGCCGGACTCATGGCTCCAAGCTGATTCATTGAGTTGTCTGTGTTTTGATCTCGGCTAGCTGACCGGACCTGGCTGACCGGACCTGGCTGACCGGGCCTGGCTGACCGGAGAATGGCTAATTGGAGATTGAAGTTGAGCGTACACTGGCCTACATGAAAGCTTCCGGAATCAAACATTTGACCACAGCTCGACCGAAGTCATGGTTTCTCGCAATGTGTACAGAAAGAGCGGGGGTCCTTCCGAGTTAGCCATTAATGTCGAGGAATCAAGGCGAATGGTAGATTCACTGACGACTGTGGCTTCAGTTTGTGCCAGCCTTTTGGAGATGCATATTCGAGCCACTGTTCACTCCAGTGTTCACTCCAGTGTTCACTCCAGTGTTCACTCCAGTGTTCAATCCTTTCAATCCGGTCATGTTCAGTGGTACGCAGTGGCTGGGATGTTGGAATTAGAGCGTGGAGCGATTGAAATTCTGCCATTTTGATATGGAACCTTTCTGGTCCCCAGATCAAGGACCATATGCGCAGGCCAATGAGACCACCAGAGTTTCCAAGGCAACACTGACGACGTCGGTACTCGGCTGCTTTGGGAAGTGAATATGGGTGCATGGCAACCAGCCAAGCCAAATAGCTTGGTCTCGGTTTTACTAGCCACTACTCTACCGATCGCTTCGAAGCTACCGCCTAGCAACCGGCTTACTGGCTCAGTATCTGAACTGTGGGCCACTGGCCACCTGAGGATCACCTGACGACTAGTGCCGAAACTCCCAGCTATGACATCATATTGACCAAGAGTTGTGGATTTGAAATAGCTATAGCTGTCATTAGAGACTATAATCCGAGCTGTACTGAATAGTGTACTGAGTAGTGTACTGAATAGTGTACTGAGTAGTGTACTGAGTAGTGTACTGAATAGTGTACTGAATAGTGTACTGAATAGTGTACTGAATAGTGTACTGAATAGTGTACTGAATAGTGTACTGATGTGTCGGGTGTACTGGTGCACAAATGGTTCGAGGTACACTACATAACTACACTTGGACAATCTGAGGTCAACAAGACTCGCGTGGGGTCGCGGCCTATTCCATAGCTGCGGATGAATACACAGGATTAACTGACCCTGTGAAACCAAAGAGGAACATGTCCCAAGTTGTCCCAAATTCTTCAATGCGGCGCAATGCACGTGACTACATTTATCACCGCCGCTTGAGCCACACAGTTTTGATGCCATGACATTTGAAGCGTTTCTGATTGGTCATTTCTTTGAATCCCCCATTTTTTCTTCAGCTCTTGGTCTTTGAGGTCCGTTCACTTTTATGATCACTTGCGTTTACGCCTACTCCTGCCTAATGCGATCGTCTTGAGGCCTGTGGGATCTTTTCCCGCTTGATTTCTCGATATTTCCATTTAGGGACTTTCCGCTACTCCGAATTTCGGTGACTTTCCGTTGCGCCGGTTTTTGGCTTGCATTTTCGTTGCCCCGATTTTTCGGTTGCATTTTGCTCTCGGAATCTCTTGCGTTTAGTCCATCGAATGGCCGCGCCTGTGCTTCGCAGCGTACATTTCTTCCACGACCGCGTCAATTTCGCACCCGCCGGTCGACGAGTGCAAATTTGCAGCGAGGAAACACTCGCCGTGTTTAGTATGCAGGACGTGTATACTGTATACAGGCAGGGCGGTGGAGGCGGATGCCCTGGCAATGGCGAGACTTCTGGATCCGTCGGTTTTCAAAGGGATGTTCGTGGTCCCTCAATTTCATTTTCTACGGATGGAGTGTTTTGGTGATTTTGGCAATTGTGATTTTGGTGGTTAACATGACTACATTTATTCTGAAGTTTTTCCAAGGTGCGAAACACTGCAAACCTCAATCATACGTTCTTTCATCAACGTCTAGTATTTAGAGAAGGTGCATTTGTTGATCTGAAACAAGGGAAATCATCTAGACTCGAATAGGTAAAAGGATATGGCTCTGAATGTTGTGAAGATTTCCCGATAGCGCTCGTTGTTTACGTCCAACTTTCCCTCTACCCGATCGGGTTATTCGTTGACGAGGATGGCCTCTGAGGCGGGTTACCGAAAATTCTTCTTGTACCGCTCATCGTAGGTCAATTGTGAATGCATGAAGGATCTGACACTCAGAGGCACGTACCAAGGGGACTTTGTGCGGACGATTCAAAGCAGGAACTTTTGGTGATGTAACAGGCGGGCGGCCGCTATTCCGGGGCCATCCAAGACACTTGGAAAAAACTGCCCATTCCTTACCGATCATTATTTGCCATGCCGGACTTTTCAGCCGTAAACCACAGGAATTAAGAATCTGTCCAAAGGTTTGTCACTGACAAGTGCCAAGATCCGCTGACCGGTTCTAGGGCGACTCCTCTTGCCATGGTACAAACAGGTGATTTTTGCACCCATGGTGGGCGATGGCCATGGGGATACATGCCAAGCCACTAGCCCACTCGACAATTTCACTATGGCATTGAACTGTCATAACCAATGACGTGTGAGTATAAGCGGGTTGCAGAAGACTCCGATATACCAATGCGCAGCGTTTCATTCAAGTCAGACGTCCAGCATCAGTAGCATACAACAACGATCACATATGTTCCATGTATGCTATACATCGTCGTGGAAACCGTCATGGACACCGTCATGGATGCATTGAGGCTTCATATTGAAGCCAGCTTCTTGATTCTGCCACAACACAAGGAGGCATGGCGCAAGAGGTGATTGTCTCCTCGTTCCTTTTCAACTTTAACGAATCACGGAAAGGAGGAGCACCATAGGATATCAGGTGATCCACCGCCACTTCAACGCCCGCTATACCGGCAAAGTCCGGTGTGTGGCTAGTATAGTCTGTACAGCAGAAGGCCACCGTGCTATCGTGTACAGGGCTCTTCAATCCGTTCAACCAGCGCAGCGGATCGTTCGAACATAAAAGACAGGTTAAACCTGCCGTTTCACACCACGTTTGCAGAATGAAACAATCAGATACACCCGTTGCTGCACACAGGATTAGGAGGGACCCCAACTGCGGTGCAATTGGGGAGGCAATTGGGGCAGTGCAGGAGCGCCAATCTTCCAGATCCAGGGTTCAAATCCGAAGTTTCCGATCCGAGCTTTCAGAGTATTGATTCCGAGCGAAGGGGTGCAGACGCCTTTTGGCTCGGCAAAATGTGCAGGGGCACCAGCTTTCCTAGCTTCTTGGCTTTTTGCTTTTGCCAGTGCGGCTCGAACCGCTTTGCCGCATTGGTCCGAAGCGTATTGAACTCTGGTCGATATCTTCCCAAGGCACCATCGTAATGAGTCGCGCAAAGTCGACTCGACCTATGCCAGGAGTCCAGGGTGACAATATGCCACATCCTCGACACATGTACAAGCATCGACAGTGAGGGCATCAAACAGACCGGGTGCACGAACTTCCCAGACTTGGAAGCAGGCAGTATTGTGGTGCAATTGCCCAATCACGTGGTCAGACCATGTGTAATCTTCTGGTGGCGGTTTCCGTCGACCATGCGTGCGCGAGGGGTGTACTCCTTCTTCGAGTGTATAGCTGTGTCCGCGGCGCTAAGGGCTGAGTATCTTGAGTGGTAGCCCTTGTTGTCGTGCATGTAAGGTTCAACACCATTCCGAAACAATCGCTGCAAGTGGCACGCTGGGAAAGCAGACGCACATTGAGCGGTGAAACATGGCCGTAACGGTGGTCTGGAATGGGCAGGGGTGGGATAACCGCGCGGGTACAGGATTGGACCAAGGGGTCAATGGCTGTCAATCCGCTTTCCAGTTTGGCGCATTGGTATGCTGTCATGCCACGCTTTGCGGTCTTTGTGCCTCGCCTTCTTTGTTGTCATGGTATCCTAGGTATGGTTCCTCTTGGTTTTCAAAGTTCCTCATGGTTTCTTGATATTGGTTTCTTTAAATCAGCTTCTTAATCGGCTTTCTGGGGCTTCCCTGATATTGGCTTCTTGATATTGGCTTCTTAATTGGCATTCTGGAGCTTTCTTGATATTGGCATTCTGGGGCTTTCTGATATTGGCTTCCTTGTTTAGGTATTATACTTTGGTTCCTTGCTTTCACTGCTTATTCCTTTGGTGAACATATCCGAATTGTCAACTGAGTATTGGTACTCACTTTAGCAGGAACGCGTCAATGCGCGAGTCATATCTCTCGTGTGTTATGTTCACGGGTCTTAGTCATGTTTAGCATCTGAAGTAAACCATGTCAGATCTCGGAAAAGTTCCTGCCGACTGTGCAATTGACCAACACTTCTAGTACCCCTTTTTGCAGGTGGATTTAGCGCCTGCCGTGAGATTTATAGGGTGACTTACAGGGTGACTTACAGGGTGACTTACAGGGTGATTTATAGGGTGACTTACAGGGTGACTTACAGGGTGATTTACAGGGTGATTTACAGGGTGATTGTCTTGGAACCCCTTTCAAAAATTACAAATGGCCCATCCCTTGTGTGCAGGCTGTCCCTCAAGGCCCATTCCATCTTCTGCACTTGCGGACTTTTTCCGGTGCGTTCCGGTCGCCCTCTTTGTGCCTCTTCTTTGGACACGAACCGTTCGTTGAATTTGTCCTGGCCGAACGGTCTTGGCGCTTGCTTTGCCCCCCGGTTGCTGTTCTCGTTGAACTGCCTGTCCTTGCGCCTGTTTCATCTTGGCCTCAGTGAATTGCGCCTCCGCCTGTGTCACATGACCGCCTCTATATGCAATTCCTCCACGCATCCCACCAATACATCTACTTTTGAATGCACGCTAAACTCCTCGTGGTCGCATACTATCACTCGCATGCCGTGCGCCACGGATTGGAGTCTACAATAAAAAGCAATTTCTTAGTGCTTCCTGCCCACATCAATGTCCGTCGCATGGCTCGCGAATGCGCGAAAGGTCCGACATCGTGCACGCTGTATGCAGGACAATGACGAAATCTTACCGACGGCCCTTCCTGATGACGACTAAAGGCTTGGATTGCAGGTAGAGGCGGGTCCGATTGATACGTGCGGCTACAGACAGCGGGAACTCATGATGGCGCCCCCGGATTATTACCCTGGTGCCTGGTGACGGCCCACGTGTGCATATCCCCCCTCGCCCGGCACACCGCCCCATGGTGGGCACGGCGTTGTGAATTGGGCGCCTCCTGACGTGATGTGTTTGGGTAATAGCAAGGGCCCAGTGTGCAGTGCGCAGCGAAAAAAACCTGCGAAAAAGGAAGCCGGGAAGATCTGGGTGCGCCAAAAGAAATAATTTCCGTGCAAAAACTCCGACGAGAAGTACTCGCGAAACAACCGGCATGACGGGTTCCACCGGGCCGGCAAGATGTTCCGGGAGCTATGTCAATCTAGGTTAGAAAGCCCACCCACCTGGCCGGCAGGGCCTGTGTGCAGGCCGTGGTATTTTCTGGGCACGGGCCGTTTCTGGCCGGCGCATTGCCGGCAAGCACCCCCTTGGTAGGCTCCATGCCGACCACGTCATTTCACTGCCCAAGTTATTGTCACAATGCACATAGTGCGCTGCGGGAGTGCACACAAGCACGTTCCCTCCTATAGGCCCAAAAGTGCTTTCGGACTATAAAAGGCCAGCGTTCCCCGCGGTTGCTACTCCCTACTATTCCACCATGTCTTTACCTTACAAAATCGAAAAACCATTCAAGCTCGCCATCATTGGCTCCGGTAACTGGGGAACCGCTGTGGCCAAGCTCGTGGCAGAGAATGCCGCCGAGAAGCCAGAAATCTTCGACAAGGAAGTCAAGATGTGGGTGTTCGAAGAAGAAGTCAACGGCAAAAAATTGACTGAAATCATCAATTCCGAGCACGAGAACGTCAAGTACCTTCCAGAGGTCAAATTGCCTGAGAACTTGGTTGCAAACCCTGACATTGTGTCCACTGTTGAGGGCGCTGACCTCCTTATCTTCAACATCCCTCACCAGTTCTTGCCCAGGATCTGCAAGCAATTGGTTGGAAAGGTTTCGCCAAATGTCAGAGCTCTTTCATGTCTTAAGGGCTTGGAAGTGGACGCCAGCGGCTGCAAGTTGTTGTCGCAGTCAATCACTGACACCTTGGGTATCTACTGCGGAGTCTTGTCCGGTGCCAACATTGCTAACGAGGTTGCCAGAAACAGATGGTCTGAGACTTCCATTGCATACAACATTCCTAAGGACTTCCGTGGCGAGGGCAAGGACATTGACGAGTTCGTGTTGAAGGAGGCATTCCACAGAACCTACTTCCATGTTAGAGTTATCAAGGATGTGATCGGTGCTTCGATTGCAGGAGCCTTGAAGAACGTGGTTGCCATCGGAGCTGGTTTCGTCGAGGGTGCCGGATGGGGAGACAATGCCAAGTCCGCCATCATGAGAATCGGGCTCAGAGAAACCATCCACTTTGCATCCTACTGGAAGAAGTTTGGAATCAGCGGATTGTCTCCACCTGAGTCCACTACCTTCACCGAGGAGTCCGCAGGCGTGGCCGACTTGATCACCACCTGCTCGGGAGGAAGAAACGTTAAGGTGGCTCGCTACATGGTGGAGCACAATGTGGACGCCTGGGAGGCTGAGAAGGTGTTGTTGAACGGGCAATCCTCGCAAGGTATTATTACCGCTAAGGAGGTGCACGAGTTGTTAGAGAACTTCAAGTTGCAGGACGAGTTTCCCTTCTTCGAGGCCGTGTACAAGGTGATCTACGAAAACGCCGATGTTAACGACTGGCCGCAACTTTTCGCTTAGGCCAATAAATCCACGTGATGTCATTAACCTGAGCGTGCCAGAGCTGGAAAAGGCTATACCTGTCCACGCCGGGATCCGCATATTATAGACTTATAGAAATCACCCAATTGCTATCGAGCGCCAGAATGGCGCGCCCAAGTGCAACCGTAGAGTGATTTGGACCCAGCACCGACTACTTAGTTGACGGGAGTAGGCTTCTAAAGAGTCCAGGAGGTGGCGATGTGCATTGAGACAACTTCACGAACGCTAATCAGACAAGGAGTCCATTCATGATGGTTTTAATCCGAGACATCTTTCGCTGTCCCTACCAGTGCAGCCCTGGTGACCAGCGCAAGCGTGGATTCCGACAACAAGATATCTCGGCCTCGGGGTTAGCAACACCGGCCTGAAGATAGCAACACCGGCCTGAAGATAGCAATGGCGGGCATCTGGTCGGGAACCCAACAAAACCGTGCATGGCCCGGCTCCATAGGTTTCTGGGCCACAACAGGAAGCCAGAACCCCATCCAAGACCCCCTCGGGCTCGACCCCAAGGAAGATCAGAGACAGGCTGGAGAAATGCGGAGATTTTGAAAGTGGGCAACAAAGACCGGTGGAGTCCGCAGAGGGTCGAAGGCATCCTGGCCATTCGAAGGGGCAGTTATTAACGTGGCGCTTCTCGTGGCGCTTATGGAACCGTGGTGCTTAGCTCAAGACCTCCGGAAATAGCACGTTGGGCAAGACCAGCGCCATCAAGCAAATGAAACACCCCGGCCCACCAGGCGGGTCCGCGACTGGGAGCATGCGTGGCAGAGCGGCGGGAAGGCCCCGATGCCAGGATGGCCAATTCCTCGCCCACGCCCACCATGCGCTTGCGCGGGATCCTCAGAGCGATCTTTTGCACTCATGCAAGCGAAACGGCACCATTGGGGCTCACCATGGAGTTTTCGAAGCGATTGGTTTGCTCATAGGGCGCTCCCCCCGGGCCACGTGACCTCCCGTGCCGGGTTGAAGAAACCCAGCTGCGACCCTCCAGCGGCCATGGGTAGTGCGCGACCCATGAATCCACAAGTGGTGGGGTTTCAGATGCAACGTGGGGATCGTGGGGATGCAATGGTGGTTTTCGGAAAAATTTTGGACCCGCCTCAGTTGCTATTCTTGGTAACAAATTGTGAAAAAACTGTTAGGCTGTACGTCAGGCCATGGAAGGATAGACTCGAGATTGACCTCTGCGATTCAATGGACCGGAACATTCAGCGGAGCTTTGGGAAAGGCTTGGAGTGCGTTCAGGGCCGTGAAAGTCAGTTGATAACACCTTCGAGCATGGACCTCCATGTTCGATTGTCTGCAGATCATCAGCGAATACATCTTCCCTAAGTACCCGTTGCCAAAAATTTGATGTACCGGTCAGAAACAGTTAAAACGGATGCATATCAAAAGAGAGGAAAAGAGGAAAATAGTTGTTAGAGAGACGGGATCTGAAAATCATATTCAAAACGGATAGGATGGTGAATCGCAGTTATTGGCTATAGTACAAGTTTGGTTGACGGTTACGACAGGGAGAATGCGGGCGACGAGAAGGCGCAGACTATTGGTGATTGATTGAGAGGGCTAAAATGGGTTAGAAATGACACCAGAACCATGCTTCTTTTGGACTCCGCTCCTAGCCTTAAACCTGCCCAAAGTCGAAAAGGTGATAGACCAGTTTTTCTCCTTCACCACTGCGTGGAAAAAGACTCCGTCGTGGCTTACTTCTTTTGGAGTGATTGATGTCATGGGCCACCACGTGCCAGCCCCTCCTCCGAGCCTGTGCTGTGGCCTGGGGCGTCCCAAGCGTGATCTTTGGGTGTCGGTACGACAAAGCCCATGCGCTTCTCCAGTGTTCTCGCCTTGTATCCTCCGTCTAAGCGTCAGAGGGAAATGCGTCCAGAACAAGCTCCTCTGGTGCCTGGGTGAGGCTGTCTGCGACGTTTCGGTGGGAACTTGCTTTACCACAACGTGCCCTAGCTTCACCTTTGGCCAGTGTCTCTCTCTTTGGGCTCGATACGCTTGCTCGTGGCCTGGGGCCCCCGCGCCGTTCACGCTGGGAACGGCTCCAGTGCTGCCGTCGAAGGTAACGTGGTTGTGTCTCCACTCCGAGTTCTACGAGCATCTCCACCATAAAGTCCACGCACTGCATCGCCTAATACTACCCATTCACCTCCGTGTGTCCTCGCTACCAAGGAGAATGGCCTGTCGCCTCATAATATCGATTGCCAGGAGTCAATGAAGCACTCGTGGGGAGACGACAATTGGCCGCCAGAGCAAGTCTATGCTGGCTAAGAAATTGCTACTGAACCTGTCACTGACTTTGAATTCCAGGCCTTGGGGCCAAGACTGAATGTTTACGGCCACCGTCTTTGGCTACTTGTTGAGCGAGTGTCTTCTAGGTGGAGAAAGGTCTCGTTGGAAAGTCAACATGCAAGGCGTTCTTCCACTATCTTGCAGAAATGGAAGGAATGAAGGTGAGTGTGACACTCTGCCCCTAGGAACTCCACATCCTGACCCGGTGATTTGAGAATAGTATTGCTTCTACCAACGAAGACCGAGTGCTTGTTTTCATGAGCCCAAAAGACTGCAGAGTCTCCGGAACTGCCTTAGCTGAGTACATGGGTCACCTCACTACACCGTCACCTACCAGTTCCCAATGGTGGTCAGAATTTTTTGTCATGTATCTTTGGCTTGCAAACAAGGCCTGAACTTTCAAAAAGGGCTGGTCTTGCCCAGGAATAATCGATAACGGGTGGAGGGGTCATGTACTGGTAGGGACTCATGTGATCAGCGCAGTCACAGTCACAACAGTCACAACAGTCACAGTCACAGTCACAGTCAAAGTCAGAACAGCCCCAACAGCCACATCCGTTTGGTCAGTAGACGAAGGAAACATAACGCGGCTTATTTGATGCAGCCGTTGTACTGGGGTTGCGCCAGTACAAGAAGATGTGCAGGCGAAACGGGGTGACAATCCCCCTTGCTTGATCCGCTCTTTCCGGGTGTCTGAATGTTTCTTTGGAGGCGGCTTTCACCTGGAAAGCTTTCGACTACTCGCATACGCTCATGAGGCCTTAGCTGTCGACCCGGCAACGACAGTAACCTGTGACGTCGGTGCTTCTAGACCGGGAGGAGTGTTGCCTGGCCGTTCCTACTTCGAGCCATAACGGGTCTGGGAGACGGATGAAATGACGAGGTAGTGATGCTTCATCATGTCGCATCACGGTATAGCCTTGGGACCCAATCCACACAGCTTCACCGAGGACTCGCTGGTTTAGCGATGAGTCCTCTCAAGGTGACTCCGAGGCCTTTTGGATGCCAAAATACGTCTCCAGTGGCGCCCCTGGACGTGGGTGTGGATGTTGATGTATACATGAGTTTGGCCTGTTCTGTTCGGCCATACGGGCCAAGACGCATGAAGATAAAAAGGGCATCGTTTGGGTAGAACCAACAAAGCGTGCAGCATGAATGATGCACGAATCGGGCTCTAACTATTAGAACACCGTGTCCCAAGTGTCCCCAGCCCAGAGTGTATGTGGTCACGTACACACCAGCCGGTGGCCGCAGAATGAGGCACAAATTGCCGCAAAATAGCCGTATTTATTGTTGTATACATCTTTTATATATATCTATAAAATATAGATTAAAATGTAAGCACATGACCAAGAGTAAAAGACCCCATAAAAAACCTTACCTGCTTTTTAATGAATGGAATGGGTGTCAACGAGTACTTGGCCTGCATGGAGTCAAGGTACTTCGATGAAGGAGCGCATGCAATCAACCAATAAGGAGTAGACCACCAATGCGATGAGATGACGTCATGGTTGACGGAGCGATATGTGCAGTACAAGGGAAAACTATATGAAGCCCCAGCCTGCCCGCATGGATCGGTGGTCTGTTAGGTCTACCTACATATCCTTGTATAGCAATATACTAAAACGAGTTGAAAATGGGTGATGCTTCAATTGGTCATATAAGGTATAAGGTCTCCAACAGAGTCCACCTCTACCTGGTGCTGGCCGAATTTTCTGCCCAGACCATGATTGATATTCTCGTCTGACTACTTCCCCTACACGACCTTCCCTCCTCCATCCGGCACGACCCCCACGTCAGGTGGGCGTGACGAAACAAGAGAGGTTGACTCGGGTTCCGTGATCCCATTACCCCAGCACTCTTTGGCAGCTAAGGAATTAGGCCATGAAATCGACAGGCTTCTGGCCTGTGAATTCATTGAAACCTCACATGAACCAGAATACTTAGCTCAGCTTGTACCTAAAAAGACTGGAACAGAATCGTCTTTGATTTCCGACCAGTCAACGAGATCACGGAACCCACGGCAACCTCTCTTGCTTCGTTACGCCATACAAGAACCTGACACTATTATATAATCATATAATGCGGTTAAACTAGTGCTATTGAACGAGCAACACCTAGAATTTAATAGTATCAGTGTGACGCTACTCCAATGGTAGTGACATCAACTGCGCGGTGGTCTATCCAAGTTGCCTGTAGTACCGGGTTTGGTATATGTGTGATGTTTTGAATCTTGATGCTGCCGTAGTTCACTATACCTGGCGGAGGATTCTAAATAAGGAGTTGACGCAAAGTCTCTGAGGACCCTATTTGTCGTCAGAGCTTGAATAGCAATTTATCATATTGCACATAATTCATATTGCATATAGTTCATATCAGAGGAGTATAATGATAAAGATGTTTATTCTAGTTTGCTGCTGTTCCAAAACTATTACTTTGCCCAACATGCTATTTTTGGTTGATTTCTCAATACTTGAGCTGGGTGATTTTATTAATTGAACAATAATGATTAGTTCTCCGTCATATAAATTTAATATGGAATTCAAAGAACCTTAATATTAAAGACAATGTCTAAATAGAAATATTCTATTACCATTTATCCGAACTTAAACAAGGTCTTATCTACTATTTAATGAACTTCTATGATCCCCATATGTGAACTCAAAACAAATGTATTTACTTGATGAAATTTGCCTGGAAAATACCCTCCTTACACCAAATGGCATTTAGCAATTTAAACAAAATTTATTCAGCTTTACCCTTTTTTATTTCTTAATGAAACATTATGACTCACTCTACTTTTACCTTATTGAGGCTATCTAAAATTCTAAGCTGTTCATAAAAAGAGAGGATGTACAATATTCCAAAACCATGGGTTTAGCAACTTCTACCTGGGATTGATAATCTTCAAGGACAGCATGGCGTGGACAGCATGGCGTGGACAGCATGGCGTGGACAGCATGGCGTGGGACTCAGACAATACAGGGCAAGGCCGCACCACGCATTGCTCGGCTATTCTTGTATGTGGTCAGAGGCTTGGAATCCTTCCACTTCTCGACTCCAATGATTCTTTTCAAGACAATGAAGAGTCTTCTGGACTTTGAAATTAGTAGTGAGGTGTTCGGGACGGTCTCGCGCCATCACTTCACCGTACAGGCGAAAACAGCAGTTTAAAGGCACAACTCCAACTTACCAACTTGATAATATACTTTGTACTTGTGATGATAATCCCATAGCTGATAAACTGGAAATCCACTTTTTAAATTCTTTTTTTTTTTGTGGTAGTCTTATCATTTGATAAATTGTGCAAACATCACATAATATTGTCATTCACGCATTCTTTTGGAATTGAACTAATTTCGAGGGGTAAAAATACATTGCTTTTCCATTGAACCATATAAACTCAGATTAGAAGCCCGCTCCGCTGGGCAGATTTAGCACATAACTATAATACAATTTTACTTGTATAAAGATATCTCAGAGACTATGCGAGATTCTATATTAATTAAATTCTTATAATAATTAGACTCTCATAATAATTAGATTATTTATTTATAAAGGAATCTGTCAGGTTCTAGTAGGGCGCAAGGACTCAGAAGAAGTGTTTCTTGATCTGTGAAACAAGGGAAATCACCCGAGTTATGAAGAAATGTAGGCCACGACTACGCTACCGTATTCAGGCGATAGAGCCTTGATCGGGCGAGTCGTGCCGAGTGGCCGACCAGGTAAGCCTCCTCGAGATAAGGGCTTGTCGGTCTAGACCCCGGAGGAAGGGAAGCAGGGCGGTTCGGACTAGGCGTAGAGGCAAGGTCCAACGTCATACCGCGTCTAGCCGCACATCGCAGCAAATTGAGCACCTATGGGTAGCACACTACCCGTCTAACAGTGTCTCATTTGATTTAAAATAAAAATTTAACCTCTGGAATGCATAAAAAGAGGGTTGATCATAATTAAAAAAAACAACTCTTGTGGTGTTTAACGGCACGGCACTAGGCCATACCCTTGAACAAAAAGATTGCAGCACCACAATTTCACACATGGTCTCCCACTGCATTACTCACTGTGGCCCTAAGTAGCTTGACTGGTGTTGATCGGACGGGAAACTGTATGGTCTACTTGGTATGGCCGCAACCGAAAGTCGAAAATTTTGCTTTGACACACCTACATGTATGTTTTGCTCTTGAACGCGGGAATTTGTTCCTCAAACACTGCGATGCTCAAAAAATTGAACCACCTGTAAAATATCTAGCCTACCATCCATCCGTTACAGTATGGAAAAGTGCAAACCTACAAGTGGCGCTGTCAAGAGGGACGTTCTTTTGCACATCATCTGGAACAGTCCATCTAAATCTAATGACATCAGTAAGACGCGGAACTTTCCTTTCATCTGAGTCAACCGTCCGCCGTAAGACCTCATCTAGAGGTGCCACCCTTCCATGTATACACCGCTATCTGTCTGCACCACGCATCTGAACATTTCACCATGCGCCAACTGCAAAGATCCATGCTCGAGGCCCTAGTCTGCATAAGGGCTCTGGGCTGCGTCAACAACGGTCAACATACAGCTTCCACATCACTGTTCAACGGTTCATACTACCGCGTTCACACTGGCCAATCAAACGACGCAATAACACAGATTAATTCTTACCCGACGCTGGAAACCATGCTAGGGATTCGTCTGTGTCTGCGCGTCTGTCTGTACATCGCTTCAATTCAGCATAGTAAGACCAGCCCAAACCGTCTTTACCCGGGCGATTCGTCGAGTACGGAGCCCTACATGAAGCTTAATGCTAGAAAGACCGATCCAACTGCCCCAAATTGGCAAGATCACGCGGGGATTTTTGAGTATCGACACGTTGGGCTTGGGTGGGCTGAGCAAACCCACGGGCCTGATGGCTGCAAATGACGAGCAGCCAAACCAAGGCCGGTTCCGGCCATAGTGCTTTCGCAAGCAATGCACCAAGCTTCGAGCGTCTGGAGACAAAGACCTCGTGTGAGTACTTGTGTTTCCTTTTGGTTTTCGGATTCATTAACGTTAAAAGCCCCAAAGTTGCATGGTCCCTCCCTACGTTGCTCAATTCCTGAAAGGCTGCATGTCACCACTCGTAAATAAATTGAATCCAGTCACAAGCATCAAGAATCTTACCTAAAAGGGCGCCTAAAGGGCGCCTTCCCTATAGGCAAGAATTCCCGCGGATGAGCCTCGTCTAGCGAAACATCAAATAGTAGGGTTCCGACTGGTGGCCCTCAGGAAGCCCGACCAAATCCTCGTTTAAAAATGGACGGCCTTTCGGAGGACCGAAGCTCTTTTATCATCCCCTTTTAAGAGGCATGAGAGCGCCCCCACGCAAACATGTGGGGCAGCAAGAACACCTTTCCTCCCATTGGTCCGCCACGAAGTCCAAAGCAAAATAGGCGAAAAAAGATTCTGGGAATCAAGTGTTTTAAGCAAACAGGAGAAAGCGTTTAGAATCGGATGAGAAGTGTAAATGTATGTGGCGAGGTGATATTAAATGAAAGTAATATTAAAGGATGCCCCACCAAAAATTGGGGTTGATTTCCGTGCCCTTTAAAAAGGCCAAGTAATAGTCCCAACTGGGCTCTCATCTTCTCTCTTAACAATTCACGTCAGGATAGCGGTTACTGAAGAATCACCCTGATTGTATCTGGGCAGTGCGTTGCCGTGTGGGTCGCGCTACTATATGGTGGATTACATGGACCACGCAAGGACTTCCAATAAAGATCAAGTCCGCCTACTGGCTTTATTTTTTTCAGCAGCAATGTGTCCTATTGAGTGACGTGAATGATATGATCTATGAGTATAGATCATCAGATAGACAATAGACGCGAGAAGACAGATGAGAATGGGGAGTAGGAAGTGGATATTTGAATATGAAGAGGGTGGAAGCGACAAAACCAAAATATGAATGAAGTTAAATGTAGTTGAATCTAGCTCACTTGCCGTTCAGTCCCGCTCAAATTCCGGTCAAATTCCGGTCAAATCCCGGTCAAATCCCGCTCAAACCTCGGTCAATTGCCTTAAGGAAGTGATACTCTCGATCCGGATCGATGCTCTGTGCCCATGAATTTTCCAGGGTGTACAGTTCTTGATGAGAAAGTATCTACGGAGTATGAGCACACATCTGTAATCTCCAGGGGTTTATATGACTCTTGACCGTATACGAGAAGAATTTTAAGGGTCTGGGGGACAGTCTGGGTGTCTGCGTAAATTACTAGATTACCTCGAGACCCGCTGAAACTTGGCCGCATCTTCCGTCAAATCACCAATGATTCGTCTTGTTGTTTCGGGCCTAGCGGGTAACCAGAAAATTTGCACCCAGGAGGATGCTGGACCAAAGAGGTAAAGTGCATGCAGATGCGTCCCCACTTTCAATGCACGAGGGCAGGCTGCGGGCACGTGACTGCGGCGCCATGTCGCCAAGCTCACGGGCAGCGGCATCAGCACATCCCATACAGGCAAGGCACCCGGGCGAAGATGCAGGCGCTAGGCAATCTCGAAGCATTTGTGGCCCCCTACTACCAAGGCGACGTGCAGCTGATCTGGCACCGGCTCCCCACGTCGCGGCGGTCCGCCGTGTTGGTTCTCCTCTTTTTCGGGCAGTTTGGTGAGCTCCGCGTGGTGCTTACCAAGAGATCCTCCAAGCTCCGCAGCTTCCCCGGGCACATTTCGTTTCCGGGCGGAAGGGCCGATACCGGGTTGGAGCTGCCGTGGATGGTGGCCCGGCGCGAGACGCACGAGGAGATCGGGCTCTCAGCCAACGACGCCCAACTCAGCCAGAATGGCTTGACGGTCCGGCGCCTCACACACATGCCCTGCTACCTATCGCGGACGTTTCTGGCCGTGGCGCCGTGTGTGGCGCTTCTACGCATGGACGATGCCTCGCAGGCGGTCAAATTGGCCCTTAATCCCGGAGAAAGCTCCCACATCTTCTCCGTTCCGCTCCTGGACTTTTTGTATCCTAAACAGGCGAGCCGGGCTGCCCAAAGCGAAATCCGTGCGCCAGAGGCTCTTGAGCGGACCTTCCATAAGACGAGATGGGGCGGCATTCCATGGAACCTCCGCTCGTATACGTTTCCACAAAAGAACCCGGCCGAGATCCACTGGCTCCGCGAGATGGAGGATCTTTCGGAAACGGACGAAGAGGGCGAGGGGGAGTCGGAAACAGCCGAGCCTCAAATGCATGGTCCTGAGGGTCAGTGTAATGATGCCAGGAGCCAGCACCAGCTGAATAAGCCAGAGTGCGCAAATCAACTAAATGAAACAAGCCATCAGCGGCTGAATGAAACAAGAGGTCGAAATCAATTGGAGCAGTCTCATGAGCAGTCTGAAGAGAACCAATCCCATAACCAGTCTGAAGAGAACCAATCTCATAACCAGCCCGATCAGGCCCAGAACCAATACTCCAAGCAAGCCAACCCGAGAGGCCACTTGTCCAGCTGGGGAAAGCTAGGGTCGTGGCGAGACCCTGCCACCAACGAGAAAATCTACGACATCTGGGGATTGACGGCCAACATCCTTCACGACGTAGCACGCATAGCCTATGCCCCCGACACGGCCCATGAAACCATGGGTGAAGAGGAGTTGATCTGGAGTGTGTGGCACCATGGAAAGCAAATGGCCACGAAGCAGCGGTCGCCCCAGGAGGCAGCTTTGATCACGTCGTCGTCTGCGTCTGGCGCGTCCTTTGGCGACATTATGCCCAGGTCCGAGTTTCTCCGTTTGAAGAGACTCTACAAGATGTGACGCTTTAGCCTCACTAGCCGTGCGCATTGACCGAGTCTTGAGGAAAGGACAGCCAAGACCAGCACCGAAGCACCACCGCATGGGTTAAGGAGGCCTCCATGGTGTACAAGATTGGACCCATTGGACCTCAACATCGTGTCATACCGTCTGTACCGTCTGTACCGTCTATGCCGTCTCAATGTTGTACAATATTGCACAAATATTGTCAGGTAGCAGGGCTATATCCATGTTCTCCGCCGCTCTCTCTACTCCTACGACTGCAGAGCAAGCCAAGCAAGGTTTCATGACTGGAGTTCATCAACCCACTGATTTGCTGCTGGCACGTCCCAAGTACAGAGTCTTGGACCTCTACAGGTACACCAGAGACGAGTGAAGAGTCGAGAAAAGCTTGCGAGGCCGGCGCTTCGGCACGCGCCTCTTTCGGTAGAGACGCATGAATCCGCCGGCGTCGTTGCTGAACCCAACAGCACCAGATGATTCACCCAGCCAAGCACACCCGGCCGCATCACGTGGCGCGCTCACGTGCAGCCAGCACTACGGGTTAGTAGCTTCACAACGAGCAGAAAATTATGCACAACACCTTCGGCCCTATGTACGAGATTTGTTCTATTATTGGATATGAACACACAGAAGTGTAATGTCAGCGAGGGCATGGCGGCGCCGTGTGGCGGGCGAATTCACAGGCCAGTCCGCCACACAGCATCGGCGCCCCGGGCTCGCAACCCGCGGCCGCCGCATAACGCGCACTAGCAGGCCCATGCTTCCACTCCACCGCCAGCCCTCCAATGAGCCAGCCCGACCCCACGCTTTTGGACAGAACGGTGATCGAGCTCCTACGATGTCTTGATGAATACGTCACTCTTGTCGATGGCTCGTATTCCGCCAATCACAGCGAAGCATTCTCCCTCCTCAGCAGGGCCAACTACAACAGCACGCAGCGCTTTGGCCCGGACCGGCTTGACATGAGGCCGAGAAACGCCGTCTTTGTTGTTTCGCAAGCGGGCGGACGCATGAAGCCGGTCACGCGAACTTCTGTGCCGGCGATTGAGACGCTCGATCTGGAAACCACGGCTCGCCTGGCCAATGGGCTTCGAAGGAGGAGGATCTTCAAGGGCGACGATGCGGGGGGCGTTGCGGGAGGAGATTCGGATGAGATGAGGGGAGAGGAAGACAGGGGCAACGAGAAGGACAAGAATAATAACAAGGACAAGAACAAGGACAACGGAAAGGACACGGACAAGAACAAGAACAAGAACATGGACATGGACAAGAGCAAGGACAAGGAGGAGGACAAGAGCAAGGACAAGGAGGAGGACAAGAACAAGAACAAGGAAGAGGACAAGAACAAGAACAAGGGCAAGAACAACGAGAAGGACAACGGAAAGCACATGGACAACATCAAGATCAACAAAAACTTGGAGGTCTTGCGGCAGCCCGAAAAAGACCAGATGGGAGGATACAAAAAGTTAGACTTGTTACGGGATCCGATACGCCAGTTTGGACCTTTGCTGCCGCCACAGTTGAGCCAGGCGCAGTCCTACTTCATCCAGGCCCTCAAGGATACGGTACAGGTTGTGTGTTTGCGGGAACAAATTCTAGAGTATGTGAGGGTGATTGAGGCGGAACTGAAAAAGTTGCAGATGGCGGGGTGTGAGGGGCCTGAGAAGACAGACTCCATGTGATCTAGGTTACGTGAAACGCCTCGCGTGCCGGTGTGTGCTTGGCAGTCCTACACTAAAGCGTGGTGCCAAGCAGACCAGCTCATTCCTTTTTTATGGTTTGTGAAGAGCAAGTGACTGCTACTGATGAACATGTGAAACATCGCCGAATCAATACCATGCACTCTAATGCACGGTCAACGGTTCAGGCACTTATCTGGCGATGAGGATCGTGGAACACTCATGTGTGACCCTGGCCATGATCAACCGCATATGCCTCAGGGCCATGTTGTCTTGGCGCGTATACTGGCGTATACTGGCGTGTATCGGCGTGTACCTTGACGTGGTATTGTTGGTGGTATTTTGGTCGCAGGATGGACGGATCGTTGGATTGGCGTGTTAGAGTTGGGCCTCTCTCAGTAATGCCGCTCCAAGGGACCTTCCATCTACATAAGTGCTCTCAGCGGATCTTGTCTATTCCATGGGCTACAGCAAAACGTGGTTCAGTCAACAAATAGGAATTACCATAGGATCTGATGTCTTCAGGATCTCGAGGTGTCGAGTAATTTAAGTATACATAGTACATAGAATGCCAAAGATATCCCGTCATTTAACTCTGGAAGGTCAATCTCTCGATATCTGCGTCATATCTGCGTCCATCGCCACATCTGTAGACCCGGAAGTCGCCCGAGACCAACCTATGACAGAAATGGGCTAAAATGCAAAGAAAGGCTCTGATTGTGCAAGGCTCCGTGATTGTGAAAGACTCTGTGATTGTGAAAGGCTCCGTGATTGTGAAGGCTCCGTGATTGTGAAAGACACTAATCACTGAATATGTCGCTATCGTTTTCGTAGTCGCTGGCATTTAGAGCGTCCGCGTCGTCGTCATCAGCGGCCACGTTATCGGCCACGTCCCCGGCTCCGGGCTCGCTGATTGTGACCTTCTTCTTCTTCTTCTTCTTTTTGGCCTCCACATTGGCCTTCTGCGCCTCTCTCCTCTCGGCCTTTTGCTGCATCTTGTGCTGGTGCCGCTTGTCCAACTCCTGCACCTCCTCCTTCAGCTTGGAGATGCGCGAGTGATACACGGTTTTGGATGAGCCCACCATGGCCTCCTCGATCTTCACGAGCTTCATGTCTATGCGCGGGCCGAGCTCCCTCAACTTGATGGCCCTCTTGCGGGTCCTGGGGCCATGGGCTTCGGGGCCACTTATCAGCACAACGGCATCGTCCTCAACCTCCGAGTCCAGCGTGAGGCCTCCCACAGAGTAGGGGTCCAACACCAACTCCGAGATATCTTTGTGGTTTGTCATGATGGGCAATCGCTTGCGGCGGTTGACCTGCGACTGGAGCAACTTCTTGATGTTTCTCAGCTCCTCCACCATCTTGGTGCTGATGGCAAAGTGGCGCAACTGCAACTCATCGTCGGGGTTCTTGTTGACCACCAAGACCCTCTTGATGGAGCCGACCCGCGTGGTTTGTGGTTGGATGGGCGGGAAGAGGTTCTGGAGCATGGTGATCAAGAGCTTCTCGTGGTTGGGCAAGTCGGCCATCTTCTTCCCGCCGCCGGTGAAGCCGTTCATCACCAAAAGGGGCGGCTGCTTGTAGAAGGCCAGGCCCTTGGATGCAGACACCGGGTTCCGCAACAGACGCCTCACGTCGTGCATCAATGAGTAGGCCATCACCTTGAACTGCAAGCTGGGGCCCCGCGGCATTTTGCCGAGCCTCAACGACACGTTTCCCGTGGTCTCGGACTGCTTGAACACCATAAGGTCCGACACGCCCAACGGGCCGGCCATGACCATGAAGTCCTTGAGCTTGTTGGCTTTGCGCTCCCGCAAGTTAACCGCGGTGTGAGGCAGCATCACCATGCGGACATCCCGAACGAGCTGGTAGAGGGCCTTGTTTTTTAGCGCGGGTCCGAGCGCGAGCACCATGGACTTGGGCACTTTGTCTGCACCGTCGTCCACGGGCTGGGGCTGCTTTTTTGCTTTTCTCTTGGCCATTGCGTGGTGGCGGGGTGTTGGCAGGGTGGTAGGTTGGTGATGAAGCAGGGATGGAGCACGCGAGTTGGTAGCGCGCAGAGAAAATCTCATCGCGCCTGCATGCAGAGCCACCAGCAAAAGTTACGACACCCCTAACGAGACCCCTAACGAGACTGACTGACCGCCGGACACGAGCTTACATCCAAGGCATAGCTCGAAAGACCAAATCCGGTATTAAAACCCCCGCCATCACTTGAAGCGGCCCAATCAGAACAAACCACAAAATAGGCGCGCAACAAAACCAAATCATTACCATCCGATATGATCCAGAAGAATAGAAAGCAAGGCAAAAAACCCCGGCTTCACTCCAAGACCGAGGAGACCTTGGCGCTTGCGGAGAAAATCAAGCAGAACGCGCTCCGGGCCAAGCTCAAGCAAGGAGGGTCCATCGTGCCGGTGGCAAGCAAGGAGGACATCTCGGTCAGCAACGACAACAGCAAGCGATTCGACAATTTCGCCGACTTGAAGCTCATCCCCGAGCTCTTGCATGCGGTGCAGGAGTTGAAGTATACCAAGCCCACGCCTATCCAGAGTGAGGCCATCCCGCATGCCTTGGAGGGCAAAGACGTGATTGGGTTGGCGGTCACAGGGTCCGGAAAGACTGCGGCGTTTGCCATCCCCATCCTCCACACGCTCTGGGCCGACCAGAGGCCGTACTACGCGTTGGTGCTCGCGCCAACGCGGGAGTTGGCGTACCAGATCAAGGACACCTTCGATGCGTTGGGGCTGGGCATGGGCTTGCGGACCGCGTGTATCGTGGGGGGCATGGACATGATGGACCAGGCACGCGACCTCATGAGGAAGCCGCACGTGATGGTGGCCACGCCGGGGCGGATCGTGGACCACTTGGAAAACACCAAGGGCTTCTCGCTCAAAAACTTGCGGTACTTGGTGATGGACGAGGCCGACCGGCTTTTGGACTTGGACTTCGGGCCCGAGTTGGACAAGATTCTCCGCGTGATCCCCAAGGAGCGGACCACGTACCTTTTCTCGGCCACAATGACCAACAAGATCGAAAAGTTGCAGCGGGCGTCGCTCAACAACCCGGTACGCATAGCAGTGTCGTCCAAGTACGCCACCGCAGAAAACTTGGTGCAGCTGATGATGTTGGTCAGCGACGGCTACAAGAACACGTACTTGGTGCACTTGTTGAACGAGAACATGGGCAAGTCCATCATCATCTTCACCAGGACGTGTGCCAACTCGCAGAAAACCGCCTTGTTGGCTCGCATTCTCGGCTTCTCGGCCGTGCCGCTCCATGGCCAGCTCTCACAGCTGCAGAGACTCGGCTCGTTGAACAAGTTCAAGTCGGGGTCGGCGAACATCTTGGTGGCCACGGACGTGGCGGCTCGAGGCCTTGACATCCCCAACGTGGATCTTGTGATCAACTACGACATTCCCACAGACTCCAAGGCCTACATCCACCGCGTGGGCCGCACGGCGCGGGCCGGGAAAGCGGGCCGGTCGGTGTCGCTTGTGACTCAGTACGATCTTGAGATGTACTTGCGCATCGAGGCAGTGCTAGAGAAGAAGTTGCCCAAAGACCCTGCGCCGCCCAAAGACGTGTTGGATGCCTTGTTCCACCATGTGGATCGAGCCACGGCCGAGGCCACGCGCCAGGCCAAGGAGCTGCAGGAAAAGAAAGGCCGGAAGAAGACTCGCGATGACGCTGACCGGGAGGAGAAGTGATGCTGGGCGGTGCGGCCCCATCAAGTGACCACTTGGGCGCTTGAATGCACGGTGACACTGACATGGGCATACTGCAAGACAGTAACGCTCTCATATGGTGCACGTGAGGCTAAATTGCAAACGCCGTTGCTGTTTAAGTTGGAAGTGAAGCCATTGCACTCGATTTCGATCCCCTGCCAGGCGTAGCAAAGGCAGTACGGCATATTTCCATGACCATGACTGGCCACGACTTGCCGCTACTACCGCCATTACCACGTGACTATGCAGACACCTGATACATACCCCAAGTTGTGAGCATGTACGACTGGCCTACTTGTGCAAGACCGGTAGGATCATGACAGCTGCCAAAACTCTGATTTCTGTGGATGCAAGTGCCATTTTCGATACTGCGAGTGATGGTGTTCCTCAGAATCCAAATATTCTTACAGGTCCTTTAATCTAAAGTACATCATAAACATTGCCCTTCCAGGCCATGGTGTTGCGAGTGCACGGGCATGCTGAAGGGCAGTCGGGCCGGTGGGGTGTCCCGGGACACAAGATATTTTATGTTCAATTGATTTGTTTAAGGGACTCAAGGAAGTTTGCATAAAGCCGTCTTTTGGCCACGTTTTTGCTACTGCAACTGCAACCCCGAGACTTTCGACGTCAACCAGAGGTACAAACTGTACCTGGTCTAGTCAACAAAGCCTAAATAAAAAGCTTGATAAAAGCTTGATAAAAGCTTAATAAAAAGACTCAATCAAAAGTCATAATAAAAAGACTAATTTCAATACGTGTGGATACTGGGACGAACGCGGTAAGTTGTTCACGTTTCGTGGGGCCTCTCGATCTTTTGCAGGCTCGAAATTCTCAGGAAAGTCATATACGAGACACTTTTTGAAGCTCCGCAACGAGTCTTGCTCTGGAAGCACTGGCGGCCAAGACGGAGCCGGCCACGTGACTCAATATAAAACATGGTTAAGCATGCTGCATAAGTTTACCTAACACCAAATAAAGACCAAGGATGGCTCCTAGAACCAGACCCACTGAAGACAAGTAACTGAAATTAGTTTAACGCGGACAAGGATCGATTCTCTCTATATGAGCCCTGTAGGTCTTAAAGTCGCTGAAGTAGTATTACTATCATAAAATTGAGCTTGGATGTTTCAAACATGCATAGGATCAAATAAAGAATTTGTATTCAGCACGATGGGCGCTAGGACCGAGATGACCACAAACAACCAGTCGAGTACCAAACTTGTTTGTTTGAAGTTCGGACGGAATCATAACAAGAGCTTTGCAGTCGATTATTACTCCAAAGTTGGAGTGGCGTTTAAAGTTCAAGGAACCCCTTAGGCGTTTGATTAAGAACTAACGCCGCCATACGAACTGCATCAGGCCAAAAAATAAGTGCAACAGCGCCCAAAGCGCCCAGAAGAAGCAAAGTGCAGGCTTTGTCTCGGTCGATTTTGGCCTTCTGCCGTACCAATTTGGTAGGATGAATAAGTGCTGGTAAACTGCAGAATACCTTTTCTACCGTACATCCCATAAAATAATAAGAAACTTCTAGAAGCATAATCACAACCAAGATAAGTATATAGTTTTGATCTTGGTAGTTTGTATACAAGTATGTTCCTTCTCGGAGTCCGCACGCCGACAAGGCCTGGCAGTTAATGATAATAATATTAGGTAGTGGCTACTGTTCCACTGAATGGTTCCCAGCTACACCTTTCCTTGGTTCAGACTTAGACCCGTAAGCTGATGCTTGTAAATTTATATGAACAAATTTTAGAAGAATTTCGTCTATATTCAACTAAATTGGCGAATAGACAGATTTCTTGTTGCAGTATAGTTATATTAATGTATGAAAGACGCGTACTAGTGTTTAAACTCATACAGGGGCCAAGCCTTGGTGCTTTGGAATCCCTAGGACAATGTCGTATATGTTATAAAGGCATAAAAATTAATAAAATTGATTTGAAAGTAATTAAAAGCTTTAAGACAAACTTAAATTCAGGTAACGGTATATATCTAGGTAAAATTTCATTTAAATTAGCAAGTAAATTATGCATATTTGTTATGAATTGCATTTTATTTTTGGGATCACACAAGTTCAAGTAATTTAATTAGCAGGCAAATCTGAGGAGAAGAAATGGTGAAATAGGAAGTAAATTTGCGATAATGAAAAGACAATTTGAATAAGGCTAAAGATAAAAACATAGGTTAAATAAGGCTAAAGATAAAAACATAGGTTAAATAAAGCTACTATGCCTTACACAATCCCCAAAAACCTCTTTTTCTCTATTTCATAATCATTTACATCTTTTATTCTTGTATGGCCTTTTCTAGCTGAGTCGTATATTTTGTAGTTGCAAGATCAACTGTTTTTGATACTTTATTAGCTTTAGCTTCAATTCTACTTTTGAATAAACCATCTTCAGAAATTGGTTTTTCATTTTCGTCTTTTTGATTTGTTTTTGTCTACACAAGTCCATATTTTTTAAACCATAACATAATCTCATATTAGAGGGTATCGCCGAGACTGTCTCTTTTGGCTACAGCTTCCGCTCAGCTGAATTAAGAAAGCCACATAAAGGAGTTTATTCCGCACATGTTAATCAAATCTTCTGATTACTATGAATTTGAAGGGACCAATTTTTCGTGCTCTGGAAAACGGCAGAGGAAGAGTTGTATGTACTGGTTGGTAATCAACACCACTTTATGCAGGAGAGGGACCTCTGCCTTACATTCATTCAGCAAGACTCCAGATGAGTGTTTGTAGGGAGAGGTCTTATGAGTGCTGGATTCGCTTAAAGGAGCCGGAGACCGACATCACCGTGTCATCCCGGGTTCGTGTGTTTACATTGCCTTTATAAGCCTATTCGGAACTCTCCATGAGCACTATACCATTTTCTATTCTTAACATTAAAAACAAACACTTTTTTTGGGTCGAGTCGCATCCATGTCAGTCACACGCTCGTGTCATACTCATGGCTCCATACGCGCTGATATTTTGGTTCATAGTGATGGACTTCTGGAAAGGCACTTCCGCTCTGGTTTGGTCGTAGGTATTCCTGAGTTGCAATGTTTCACAATCCCGTTATGGTCGCCGAATCTCCGAATGTCATCCATAATCCCACCTCCAAGGGTTCATTTCAGCATTCTCAATTCAGCTCGCAATGGGGTTCATTACCGTAAAGCAACGCCGGAATACCATCAAACCTCATCAAAGAAGATCATGCCAATTCCACTCCCGCTTTGGCTTGGTCCTAGATATTCCTGAGTTGCAATGTTTCACAATCCCGTTATGCTCGCCGATTCTCCGAATGTCATCCATAATCCCACCTCCAAGGGTTCATTTCAGCATTCTCAATTCAGCTCGCAATGGAGTTCATTACCGCAAAGCAACGCAGGAATACCATCAAACCTCGCCAAAGAAGTTCATGTCATTTCCAAATTTCCACTCTTTTCTCTAAATATCAGTTAGTAAGTAGCCACAGTATTTCACTCGGCTGTGACAAGCCATTGAAGCGACTCTTTTTTTCATTTTCTCTTTTTTTTATTATCTTTCTTTTTAAGCGGTCAAAGTCTTTTTTCTTGTGTCGGTCCCTTCAATCTTCATTCATTTCCGTTTCACTCCATGGGATTCGTAAACATGGGTTGCGAATCGCAGTGTTACCTTCTCAAAAGTCAGTTGCAAGTCAGCGCGCGCCCGGCTCACTGTATGGTGGAGAGCCTTGATGCGCTCCAACTTTTGCAGCGATACTTCGTGTGCCTTCAAGTGGTGGCATTCCTCCGAGAAAGTGTTCTGGTTTTCCAGACTGAGGCAGCCAATCAACTCGTCCAATTCCTTGGTGGATAAAGGACGCCGGCGGAGTGCTTGCATCCACACGTTGTGGAACTGTTGCAGGTACCTTTCTTTAAAGGCGTAGGCGTCATTGTGACCCTGGATCACGTTGGCCAAGCTCACGCCAAAACCTGCTTCAATCTTTCCAATACTCTCCTTTGCACTGTAGTCCATGTATTCCATGGTCTCCATATCCTCCATCATGGTAGAGAGTGTGTGCTCATAGTCGGCCAAGTTTTCGTCTGAACTTTCATCGCCCGCGATATCAGTACAAACTTTCACAAAGTCTTTGCCGGTAGTCTGGACACTCTCTAGAAGGGTAAGTAGATATGCCTCAATGCGCTCATGGACACTGAACTGTGCTAAGAACGTCTTCTTGCACTTGTTCATTAAGCTATCCTGTGTGCGCACTGCTGCTTGTAATTGCAAAAGGTGACTGGAACAAGGATTCACCAACTCGTGAGCCATCTCTTCTGGAAGGAAATTGATGAAGGTTGGTGCTTGTCTTCTGTTGGTGCCACCGCCCACCATTTTCTTGCTCCTCAAGGTTTCCTCGTGCTTTTCAACGCTCACCACAAGTCTCAAGTAGGCCAAGTAATCGTTGAGTTTATTCTCAGCCTCAGTCTTATCGAGTATCTTCAAGTCAATGCTAAGACATTGCAACTCGAAAGTATTTTTGTCGAGTTGAGGAAGCAAGAGGGCTTCCATGTCAAGCTGAACCCAAATTTGGCTTTTGGGTTTGTGAAGCCAGCTGTCCACTTTTGTTTCGTGAGAGAAGGTGATGGCGGCCGCAATCTTCTTTACGATGTGAACAGGTTTGGTAGCTTCGTTAGTAGATGGAGTGAGACTCTTCTTGGGTGCCTCGACTGGTGCAACTTTGGCTGAAACTTTGACTGGTGCAACTTTGACTGGTGCAACTTTGACTGGTGCAACTTTGGCTGAAACTTTGACTGGTGCAACTTTGACTGGTGTTGGTGCGACTGGTGCAGCTTCTTTGACTGGAAAGCGATCCTTGAGTCGAGTGGTTATCTCCTTAGGCACAGAAGATTTGGTTGCACCAGGGGGCTTCACTGGAAACCGGTCTTGAAGGGCTGTAGTAATCGCGCTTGCATCGAAGCCTTTGACCTTGGAAGGAGGATGCACTGGAAACCGGTCTTTGAGCGCTGTAGTTATTGCGCTTGCATCAAAACCTTTGACCTTGGTAGGAGGGTTCACTGGAAACCGGTCCTTAAGCGCAGTGGTGATTTCACTGGCATTGAATTGCTTGATTGGTGCTGGCGGCTTGCCTGGAAACCGATCCTTGAGTGCAGTCGTGATTTCCTTAGCATCGAAAGCCTTGATTGGTGCAGGAGGCTTAGCTGGAAACCGGTCCTTGAGAGAAATCTTTATTCCGAATGAGCCATGTTGTTTCGAACTGAGCGCCTCCTCAATATGGGTGAACTTTGAGAGATCCAACTTCTTAAATGGGGCAGCCACGACTTCGCGCTCCACCTCCTCACGCTCAAACTTTCCATTAAGAACTTCAGACTTGTGCTTCAATGCCACCTTTATCACCTCGGGAATCCGGGTAGGTTTCACAGCATTGGCCTTTGCAGCTCGATCAAATAACGCTGCTTTGCGGCTGGCGATTCCCGACTGGCTTTTTCCAAAGTTGATAGCGATCTTTGCCTTGAGAGGCTCTTTTTTCGCGGCAAGAGGAATCTCTGGGATGATCTCCTCGATCTCAGCAACGACCTTATCGCCATGGTCTGGTATGGCGCTGTCGGCAATTGATTTTGGGAGTGTCAGCTCCGCCGAA
>WFIW01000076.1:0-35052 GCA_009756535.1 Metschnikowia sp. UFMG-CM-y6306 | reverse complement strand
GACTGCCCCCCCCCCCCCCTTTCGGTTTGAGCATGTTGTGGATTGCAGGGTGCCATCATCGTCCGTGCTTCTTGTACAGATGTTATTCTTACACTTCTATAACCACATACTACCAAAATCTATCGACACCATTGAGCCACTGGTGCCATGCCAGAAGTCAGTCAAGTGCCGGATCAAGCAGACAACTTAAGTGCCGGACCAAGCAGACAACTTAAGTGCCGGACCAAGCAGACAAAGTAAGTGCCGGATCAAGCAGACAACGTACCCGGATTCAGATTTCCAGGCCAGGCGAGTTCATCAAATATACTCGCTTGCTCATGGACACAGGGTGACAAACCAGCATTGGTCACCGCAGCAGCTACTTCTTCACAACAACTCTTCCGTTGCACCACACAATGGTACAGTTCCGGTCGTCGCCCGAAAACACCCATTTCTGGAGCAACTGCAGCATCTTTTGCTCGTAGTCCTCACGCTGCACTTCAGGCCGCTGGAAATCAAACACATCGATATTGGAGCCAGAGCTCTGAAGATCCACCAACTGTGCATCAAAGCTCTTGCCCGGCGCAAAGCTTCCGATGTGTGCCTCCATGCCACAGGCACGCGCGCCGCCCATGGTGCTCATGTACAAGGCATCAGCCATGGAGATGCTGTCGCGGTGCCCTGTAGGCGATTTCATGGACAAGTGGTGCGACACGAGAATCAGCGCCTTGACCACCCCCAAAATCGACTGCTCATAGCCTCCGGAAACATCCGTGCCCAACCCCACGTTGATGCCGTCGTCGTAGAGGTAGCGCCGCACCGGAGCCTCGCCGCTGGTGATGAAAGTATTGGAGGTCGGGCAGTGCGAGATGGAGCATTGGCGCTGCGCCAACAACTGCCTCTCCTGAGGCTGCAAATGGATCCCATGCGCCAAGATGGTGCGCGGCGTGAGGAGCTGGTACGTGTCATAAACCTGCGAGTAGCTATCGCACTCCGGAAACGTGTCATGAACCAACTGGATTTCCGCCAAATTCTCCGATATATGAGTCTGGATCGGCAAGTCCTCGGCTCGCGCCATTTCGCCCAACCGCGCCATGAGCTCCCGCAGGCAGCTGGGTGCAAACCTGGGGGTGACGATGGGCTTGACCGTGAAATTCGCCGCGAATCCGGCAGACTCTTGCAACTGCTTGCAGTGGGCGATCATGGCCTCATTCCCGGCAATACACTCATCGGCCGTCTCCACGTACTCGGGGTACGTGGGGTTGCAATTCATGCACACTTTTCCCACAAAGCCTCGCTGGCCTTTTGCAACCAAGAGCTCGGCAAACATCTTCGTGGTGTCGGTATCGATGGTGGTAAAGTACGATGCGCACGTGGTGCCGTTCGAGAGGGTCTTATCGATGACTTTGTTGTAAACCTGCGACGAAAACGCATAATGCCGCTCTTTGTCGCCCATGAACTTGTTCTCTAGCTCAAAAGTGTAGTTCCTGAGCCAGTCCAAAAGCGGTAGCTCGGACCCGATTCCCACGTTGGGGTATTGCAGCGCATGGATATGGGTATCGATGAACCCGGGAAAGAGAAACCTCCAGGGTCCCGAGAGGTCGTAAAAGTCGAAGGGACCGCAGCCAGGATTATGTGTTCGAAAGTATTCTTCGGGCGCTAGCCCCGTTTCGGCCTTGTACTTGGTCATGGACGTGATTTTTCCATGGCGGTCCACGGCCATTAGCATATTCGGTAGGATTTCAATGTGGCCTAGCGTGGGCGTATGGACCAATGTGGCAAAGTAAAGCGACGAGGAAGACATTGGCTTCGGCAATGTGGAGCTGTCAGCGATGTTGGCGAGGAAGAAGAGTAGGCGCCCAGCCACCAAGACCCGCAAACATGGGGTTCATTTATATGAGGACGCGGCGGTAATGCCGCGGCAGTTCCGCACCGGTGGAATTGGGCGCTTAGCACCTCTTGGCAGCCGCACGCTATCGGCCTGCGTGGCTAACTCCCTCCCCCTTCCAAGGCCCCTCTTGCGTCCCGAGGGCAAGTCGAACAGATCTAATCGAAACGGTGCCCCGAGAGTTGCCCTCTATTTAAGAGATTTAAAGCGCTACACCAGGAATTAAAGCGCTACACGGGGAATTCAAGGCTCTACACTGGGAAATCGCCTTCGGCCAATCCGATGGGCTTGTGAGTATTCGTTGACACTTTCGGTATTTATTTAGCGACACTGTCTACAGTACGCACAATTATGAAATATATTTCAAGCTGTCAATCATTTTCGTGATTGTTTGGCAGCACCTACAACAAAGCGCCCAAGATACCAACAACGGCGGCAGCACCGATGGATTGGCCTAGTTGCTTGGATGCTCCGTTTGGAACGATGCTGGCGGAAACAGGGGGCACGGTACTGTTTCCGGAAGAGGTTTCGGCGGCTGAGGAAGCAGCGGAAGATGCGGAGCCGGTCAAGGAGCTGGCTTCGGATGCGGCAGCAGAGGTAGTTGCGGCGGCCGACGAGTCATTCGAAGAGGCCAGCTCAGAAGCTGAACCACTGGCAGAGGAGGACACTGCGTCCGAGTCAGAGGAGGAGGCAGCGGACGAGGCAGACGAAGAGGCAGCGGACGACGAGGCTGGCGAAGAGGCAGAAGATGATGAGACTCTTCCACCGCAAGAGTCGGTGAACGCAGCCTTGGCAGCATCCGCATCTCCGTTAGGGCAAATCTGATCCAAGCACTTGTTGACGGCGCTTTCCTGGGAAGAACAGATACATGACAAGTCGCTCAAACTGTCACATGAAGAAGCCTTCTGGACCTTGGCAACGCATGCCAACAAACAGGCTGGAGGTGCAGCAGCCACTTGGTGCACTGAAGCAGCGAGAGCAACGAGGGCGGAGAGTTTCAAGCCGTACATGTTATGTTATGAAGAAACGAAGGTGAGTTGTGAGAGGGCGGTGTGGGAAAAAATGGCGTGCGGTATGGCATACTGTATGCAGGTGTTTCCGTGCTTCGCACACTTCACTATTTTTAGTTCTACATGTGCCGCAACATAAACAAACATCACGTGGCATATGCATCGCATACTTCCCGAATCTAGACACCTGCTGGAGCCTGGTTGTGTGAGCTGTTGCTTGACATTGAGCTGTTGCTTGGCATTGAACTATTGCTTGACATTGATTGCTGCTTCAGTCCAGTGGCCTGGAATTAAAGGTGACGTGGACTCTCAGGGTCAAGGCGGGCCGTTGGCCCATTAAATTTTGATCCTGGCAGTTAGACCCGAGCCTCTGTACACCACCTCGGCAGGAAAATGGCCGATGGACAGCTGGATTTCCGCCACAACGTCCACGGCCAAATCGCCATTCAATGCACGACGAAGTATGTCGGCACCGATCCCCTGGGAAATCTCAATGGGAATGCGGGGCGTTTGATACACCCCAGGAGGCACCACAACGACCTCACTGTGCTCGATATGGGCCAACACGTGACCATTGTACGAAGCGATACAGCTTTGGATGCGGGCGTTAATCTCCATGTTCGAAAGTGGGTTGAGAATTGTCACCTCAATTTCCGAGCTCCAGAGGTGAATCGTTGCTCCAAGAAGAAACGGGCTTCCCCGGGAGGTCTCATCTGTATGGAGGTTTCCCGAAGTGGGCACCATGGATTTCGCAGCAACCAGGCTTTCTTTGTAGGTAATCTCTGGGACTTTCAAGCCCAGGATTTCTACCTCCTGGAGCACCTTCGAAAGCTGTGTATCACCCTTTTTCCCTTTGACTCCGATGCGAGTGGCGTTCGAGCCTGATATAATGTGGCTCAAGAACTCCTCCACCAAGACCCGTTGCGATTCGGATTCGTAGTAGAGACTTAGTGATGTGCTGAGTTTCTGGCGTTTTCCGTTGTTTTTGAGGGCCAAGTCCGTAAGTTCAGCTATGCCAATGGGCGTGCAGTTGTAGGACAAATCAAAACTCGTATGCTCCGAGATTGCCAACGAAATATTCAAGCTGTTGGAGACTTCAAAGTCCACGACAATGGTAATCTCGCTGCGGCTCGTTGATGCCACAATGGTATTTTCCACTACTAGGTCCAAGTTTGCCAAAGCATTGTCAACAATCGACCGCCCGGTGGACTCGATACCTGGAGATTGCTTGGACACTAAACCTTTAGTCTGTCTGAAGCCAGCCGCAGGATGCCTGGAGTGAAATACCAAGTTTTTGATCCTGGCGGTAACAAGACTCAGACTGAAGTCCGCCTGATGGATTTGAGCATACCAAGTGGGAATCTCCGAAGCTCCGTTCAAAAAGCCATTTAAAAGGCGCCCCACCTTGGTAGAATTTTGGACATTCGCCGTTGTATTCGGAAATGAGGCACTTGCTATGAGGAACGATTTGTTCTTATCCGCCAGGAAAGAGAATTCACCTCCAGAATCGCTTAAAGCCAAAATGTCTCCCGAACTTCCAGCACCTTTCATGTTTTCGGAGTCATACACCTGCAAAGTATAATTCACTTGTGAAGCTTCTGCAGAAAAGCGAAATAGTTGAAAAGGGACGTCCATGGCCATCGTGACATTTGTACCAACCAAAGCCGAAAGCGTATCATTCTCGGTCAAAATCACCACATCGAAGTCCTCGAGAATCAATTCTTCTGCTGGAAAAGAAGGCACTGGGAGCAGTAGATCTGGCGGAATCGCAATAGCCACTCTATGGGGTGTTTGGAGAATTGCCAGAAGCCATTTTGGGAGACCTTGTCCCAGCTTGGTGTTCACATATCCGCAGAGCAAATTGTCGTTTGCCAAAGAGCTCATAAATTTGTTGAATGGAGACACACCATCCGAGCACTCCTGGAGCAATTCCGGAGCCACTTCGGAAATTAGCATGTCAATATTAGTGGAGGGAAAAATATCTGGGGATATATGAACACGCGAGGTGTTAAATACGCCCAAACGACGAAGGGTTGAATTGCAATCCGGGACCAGGAGCTCATGCTGCATCTCCTGGAGATCGTACTCAATAGGAACCTTTTTAGTAGCATATGCAGAAACCCTGATGCGGAGCTCGTCTTCGCCTAAGGAGAGCGAGAGATTTTGGAGCGCCAACGATGTAAAGTCTGCGAGGTTCAAAACAACTTTTTGTGTGAACTCTTCACCCCTTCTCGTGAACCTGAAAATATTTTTCTGTATCACAGGGTCCATTTTCACTATCACATCGAACTGTGGCGCAGTCAGAGAGCAATTCTCCAAATAATCCCCCAATGCGACAAGCCCTCGCTCCTCAAACACGACATCAGCCATAAAATTAGCCTCAGAAACGGTGTCGTCAGCCAAATCAAGCGGAAGTTTCGGAATGGAGGCGCTGAACACGTGCGTGGGGCCCAAGCCTTTTGCACCCACATAAAAGTCACACGTATCAGCAGTAGCCACAAAAACTCGGCCCGCCACAGCCCCTACCACATACATAGAGAAGCGGAGAATCGGGTTTCTGATCATCGAGTAGTGGGACGCTATACTGGTCAGGAGCTGCACATTGAAGCCCTTATCGTCGACCGCCACCACAGAGATGGCATTTGCCTTTGGTGTAAAGCCCTGCTCCACAATGTCCGATACCCTCAACGATGCGAAGGCTACATACGTTAGTAGTGTCACCCCAAGGACGATAGCAAATAAGAAAAAGATTTTGATGTTCTGGGGCAGCTTTCGCGCAGTACGCCCGCTTTCCAAGTCTCTTGATGTACCCGGAAGAAGAGGCGACGTCTCGGAGATCACACTGTGTACGGACGGACTTTTCCGGTGGGGCAAGTTTTCTTGAATGGGTGTTGATACTGCGAGCGGTGGCAGCGGGACCGACAGAAGCGCTTTTGCATTGAACCGTGGGGGGCGCATGGTTTGTTCTTGATGGGTGTTTTTTGTTGCGTCTTCGGGTTCTGCTCCGTCCGATGCTTCCAGCCACGTGTGAGCCGTAAAATTCTGCCGAGGCGTTCGAGGCGGCTCTCCCGTCTCAAGTGGTTCAGACGGTTCACATGCCGCTGCTGAAGATTCACGTATATCCAGTTCACCATGCGCTGTGTCAGAGGTTTGGTGCATCACGTCAGATGCTTGACACGGTGTAGCACATGCTTTGGCTGCTTCACCTGCTTCGCCTCGGGATTCGTTCCCTCCTTCACTTTTAGACCCACTAGAGCTGAAGGCTTCAGCTAAGGCTGGTTCAGTAGCCCCTTCCGATGAGACGCTTGCAGCATTGACATCAATTGCATTCTTTGAGCCTGTTTGCAGCGGCTCTCTTGTGCCCACATACTTTGCGGCCTTTTTCCCGTTCTTTGCACTCTTCCTTCCATTCTTGCCTTTTCCGTTCTTTTTAGCCATGGTATATCAGTGCACTGGCTAGGGATCGGGTCGTGGCCTTTCTTTCCGGCACTCTTTACTCGTTGAAATTCGAGGCTCTGTATAAAGGCTATGTTGTGCTGTCCTGAATGGCTGTAATGGCTGCATCCCTTTCTTATCACACTTACGAAAGTGTATCATGTAGTCACGTGCAGGCCGCGTGCCGCCCCGCTAGAGCTTCCCACGGCATCGGAACGTAGGGCCTCTGACTGCATGCCCACCTGACTGTATACAGATGAAACAAGGTTGAAACCCAAGTCTGTGTGCACACTATGCACAAGACTTGTTAGAAGGATTGAACAATGTCTCTTTTCTACCTCGTGATTGGGCAGTTGGAATCTTAGGGATGTATAATGACGATGGCGCAGCCCCCGGCTAGTGAAGGCCCCTATCCATTCTTTGAGGAAGGGACTAAGGTAGAGGACCAATCAGACGACGAAGTGAGCTTATTATGTTGGGAAGAGAAGAATCAAAAGGATGACTACAGAAGTTCCAGAATTGAAGGTGTTGGTGGACAACGTAATAACCAATCCATACTATGGAAGCCACAACTCTCAACACATCGGGCCCAGGCCCCGGATCGACGGTTTCTATAACTTCTTGTATTGGCCATTGATTTATACAGGATTGCTCAATCTAATTGTTTTGAAAAGAGGTGACTACAACACAATACTTTCACCGGTGGTCTCCCACTGCATTGCCCACTGGGCCCCTAAGTGGCTTGGCCAACGTTCGGACGTGAACCATTTTCTCCCCTTGGTGGCCAACACTCCCCCAGTTTACGGTTGGTAAAATTCTTAAGGCATTTGAAATTTGAGTTAGGGCTCTGGAGAAACCAAGAAGTCACTTCTAAAATGATGCTCCTTGAGAATGCACTACGAACGTCCTCAACTTCTCTCTTAGTAATGTTTATTGATATATCAACACTAACAATAATAAAATCCTGTAGGAATAAACAAATTTGGGCAGCCAGAATGGTCGCCTGTATAGAAAAAGTATTGTCGAGAAGCATCTCGGCTTGGGCCAAGGCACTGAATCTGACCTCTTATGGTACATGTACAGAAAATATTTGTTCTGTAGATTCTGTAGAAACATTTTTTCATGCGTCTAGTGAACACGGCCATGGCTGTGGGCATGGTCGTGTTGCTGGACGCTAGGGTCAACGTTAGGGTCCACGGAAGGGTCGATGCTTGGGTCCACGGGTGGGTTCAGCAAAGAAGGGTTGCCAGGAGCGGCCTCCATGGCTGCAATCACAGCAACGTCTTGGACTGAGGGATGACCTGCGTCCTCATGGTGGTGTTGGTGGTGGTGTTGAGGATGTTGAAGTTGGTGGAGTTGTTGTTGTTGGTGTTGGAGATGATAAGGGTTTCCTTGAAGGTGCTGGTGGTCAAGCAACTCAGGCTGGAAGCCAACCGCAGCGGCAGCAGCGGCGGCGGCAGCAGCACTGCCCTGGCTGCGGTGCAATGGTTTTTCAACCAACGTTCTGGTGTACTTAGCCCTCTTCTTTTTGCCTCCAATCACGGCAAAGTTGGGCTCCGGGGGGTGGTTGTGAGCAGGGTGGATCATTCTCAAGATCCACATCTCCGAGTCCTTCTTGTCATCATCGTAGCCGTCAAACTCATTATTGTCTTTCTTAACTTTCTTGGACTTGTCCTTTTCTGGAGGATACAAGTTGGCCACTAATCTGTAGCCACACTTGGACCTCTTAGTGTAGGCCACTCTTTGCCTCTTGGTGGCATCCTTCACAGTGGTTCTAAACAGACCAGATCTCTCACACTGGAAGTACACCGCCTTGGGCTTAGACGAGTTGATGACAATCTTGCACTGCTCTTCCTCGTTAAGCACATTCTTCACGTACTTGACTAAGTCCAGCTTGCTAGAGAAGGTCTTGATGATGTCACCCTCGCCGTGACGGGACACCAAGAAGCCACCGTTTTCGTAGTCGATGCCGGCGGTAGGAAGGCCCAAGGCGTGCTGATGCTGAGGCATCTGCTGCTGGTGGAGCTGCTGCTGCAACTGGTGGTGAGGCATCTGTTGCAAAGGGTGGTGCTGCTGCATTTGGTGCATATGGTGGTGCTGCTGCTGCATCTGGTGGTGTTGTTGCATCTGGTGGTGCTGCAACGCCTGCTGTTGCAACTGGTGCTGTTGCAATTGAGCTGCGGCATTGGCGGCATTCATACGGTGGTACTGACTTTCGTCATCATGATGACCAATCACAGCCGGGTTTTGAAACTCGTGGCCATTGGCCAAGGCGATTGCCGCGGCCGCAGTGTGGTCCATCTGTTGTTGGTGCAAGTGGTGTTGTTGGCCGAGATGGGACTGTTGTTGGGGAAGACCTTGACCGACGGAAGATCTTTCGTTGGAGGTCGAAGGTCCAGACATGGAAATCAGATGAGGTCAGAAAGCGCGGTCAACTCTTGCGTGGGCCGGGATCCTCAAACGTGCGAGAGGCGGTGTTTGGGGCTGACTGGGAGTAAACGGGGCGGGGGCAGATTCGTAAACAACAGGGCAGCTGTAAACGAAAATTTAATTTTTGTGGGCACAGCGGGAACTCAGCCGAAAAGTTTGGAACTTAGACTGTGGGGTTTAGTGGGGGTAAACACGGGGTGTGGATATAATCTCTGTCCTGCACAACTTGGGGGAGTTTATATGGCAAGCTCAAGTCCTGGACATAAAAGTAGTAGGTGTGTGTGGAAGGGGGATTGTTGATGTTGCGAGGAGGTGGGCGTGCGGGCGTGCGCGGGCCGGAAAAAAGCATTTTATATGCCGGCGGCCAATCCCAGGCCTTTGCGCGCACGCACGCGCGCCCGCCCTCTTGTTCCAATAAACAAGCCTGCTGCGGCCCGCTCCTTCTATACACTACCCATACACTCGGCCACACTAATAACTATTGCTACAATGCTCTCCCATATTTGACCAGTACACCAGGTATGCCACACCATGGGTGTGAAACGAGATGCCTGCTTCCAACGATTCATCTTCAGAACCAAGTTTCAGATCTACACAGACGCTCTGCCGGTGGAAGAGAATTCTGCAGTGAACGGCGAGGGGTCCGACGGGTTCGACAGGTTCGACGGGTTCGATCGGGTTAGATTAACGAGAATAATGTCTAAAATTTGCGATACACTTAAAGTACCTAATTTTAAGTGTATTTTCTTTTTATCAGGAGTTTAAAGCGTTCGAGGGTCTTTATTATTCTGTGTTTCAGTTCTCCAAAACAATCGTCTGAATCGGTGTATCTCTTTGTAGACAGTACAAATCTGAGGCGGGTCTGCATCCGAGCAAACATGACGGCCTTCGAAGGCGTACGGATTGGGCTTTTCCTGATGCTCCTCTTGCTGGCTATCGACAATTCCGCCTTCTAACCGCAGGTCAATTGTATTCATGGGTCAGTATGGTGGTTCTGACGTCTACCATCTATACTGTGATTTACACGATAAATACTATGATCTGTGCATCTATGATCTATGCATCTCTGTGATCCATAAATCTCTACACTAGTATTCTACGATGCATCGCGTGCTACTACCCTAAGTCCCTGCTTTATACTTCCCGTTTTCAGCGCACCGTCACATGCTCGTACCCATTGAAACCTACACCGTTGATGCACTAGTAGGAACTGTAGATGCAGCTACGCATATAGAGCGGCTAGAAAGATGTACATGGCGACGGGCAAGAGCCTCCAATGTCGCGTGATGAGAGTTTCACCGGTCTAGTAAGGCATCTCTCCCGTAGGGTCAAGTTAAGCGAGGACTAGACCTCACTTACTTTAGTTTTCCAGGGCTGGAAATCAGTACAAACTGTCCGCTCGGTGGTCTGCCCGAGATCCTCTTAGGCATTGGTCGCTGTGATTCACCGATACCCTTCCTAGTTCCTGCATAGCAACCTTATGTTTCCCCATGAGAATCCGTACGCCCCTGGGAAATTCGGGAAAGTCTTTGCCCTCCATGAGAAATCCTCATTGACTAGTCGCAACAAGTACAGCCGGTGCATGCAGATTCAAATCCCAGCATTACACAATACCAACACTGCACGCTAAAGTACAACTTTCGAATTGCCTCAAGACTCATGATAGTATACCGAATACCGAAATAATAAAACACCTGGCTTTTGTAAATTCCGACACCTGCCGGGCTGGTTCTGTTCAGTGCCTATCAGATAAAAAGCCGTGCAATTGGCTGGAGTCCAGGGCCCTGGGCACAAACGAGCACCACTAGTCTTTATCACAAATGATTTATTTTGATGACCTGGTTAAAAGCGAATTTGCTTGTTCATAAACCTTCTGCTCCGTCCTTCGTTTAGCGGTACCATCAAGGGCCAAGCACTTTACATACTCACATCCGGCCACCACCTGAGTGTCCAATCTCAAATGAACAGACTCTTTCAGGTCCAGCTTTTGCTTGCTATGCCACTACCAAATAAAATTCATGTTTCCTTTTTAGAGTACTTGCCTAAATAGGCTTTGCGCCTGCTGGCCCGGTGTCTCTGGAAAATCCTTTTACCGTGCATTGTAGGTATGATATGTACTGGAGTCGGAATTTTGGTATTCAAGTTAAGTCTCTCGTGCTTGGTATACATGTTTTCATGCTGTATCTTTGAAATATTACACACCGTGTGCGCCAGCAGATATGCCCAAGATATTTGGCCCTGCAAAAGATGTATAGAAGTAGGCATGACATAGAAGTGGTCTTTTGGAGGGCCGATGGAGTAGGGTGAACCTTTTATATCAGACCCTCCTTTGCCGAATGTTGTTGATAAGCAAATTTGGCCCTTTACAATTGTGTGCTTCCCTACCGCAGGTTATTCCGACCAGGACCGAGCTTTCTAGTTTCTAACCGCGATTGAATCACTGTGCAGCGTTGTTGTAAAGGAGGATGTGTCTGCTCATACTTAGGCCGCGTGGTGAGGAGCGTGGAGGCTACTTGTCAGCTCGTGCAAGCTGCAAATTCACCGGCTGCGAAAACAGGGCGAAAGCGCACGCTTCCTTTATGGGATGGACTGGCGACTGCATGTAATCGCCATCGGAAAGTACATTCACATCTGGTCTTTCCGCCGTACCGTGGTGAAATCACTCTGCTATGGAAACGATTTCACGCTACTGTAAAGAGATTCACTCTGCTTCCTTCTTTGGTTGAAGTTTTCCCTTACTCTCCAATAAGGGGAGGTGCAGCTCTCACTGAAGACTCGGGCACCACCAAAAAGACATACGTGAATGGCACATTGGCTTCGAGCGGAAACTCAGAGAATCGAGCTCGACATTCCCGCCTGTCAGACTTATGCCCGTTTTCCGGAGAGATGTTTGGATTCCGACAAATAGATAACACTAGGGAATCTAGTACGACTGGAGGTACGGAGCCTTTCATATCAGTACCCTATGAATTATGGAAATTTCCTGAAATCTGATTTTCGAACGTGAAAGACACACTTTCGCAAGTATTCTGGAAAGTGGGCCCAAAGTTGGACTGGCACTCGCGTACCTTAAAACCGCCCACCTTCTGTGCACTACCGAGGAGTAGAGTCATAGAGTCGACGCTACAACGTATCACATAGGAATAGCCTAATGCCGCCAGAACCCAAATAAGAATCTCCCAGGTGCTTTTCTAAAAGGGTAAACTCAAATGCCAGACTTACTTTACTCGGTTCTACCCAATTCCACGTGACTAGTCGTTCACATCAATTTAAAGGCTCGTGGTGGGTATTTCCAGTCTTTTAACAGTAACGTGGGTGATTTATGCTGCCAACGAGTTGGCAGGGACTAGGTATTTAGTGGATATTGTTAGACATATATAGCCACAATTATAATGAATAAAGACTTGGATAGATACTATTCAAGCAATTCGGCTAATCTAAAGTTGGGTCGACACTGACCTCGTCATCTTCTGTGAGCACGACTCTATCACAACAAGGCTTGAACGAGTCCTCACCATAATGAAAGGCTACTCTGCATCATGAGTTGTCATTTGGTTTGCCCTTGTCGCATTGTATAGGTAGATGACAGCACTAGTTTGAACTAAATGATTAGGACTAACGGAAGAGGAAATCTTGGCGTGATACAAATGAAAAAAGCCTCTTATTGGGGGCACGGGTCCTGCACAAACAGGAAACTTATGCATTTAAAGGTATCACCCGGCCGGGACCTGCATCTAGTATCGTTTTGAAATCGTTTCCTAACATTTTAAACACCTCCCGGTGGCCAAGAGGTAAGGCACAAGACTGTAATGGATGGAACTCTTGCGATCGGACGTTCGACTCGTCCCTGGGAGAACTTTTTGGAGCGATTCACGAAGTACTCTGCTAAGTGGCGCAGCCAATGAAACTCTGCCAGAGAAAATAATGCAGCTAGCGATATTCTGCCCGGAAAAAAAGTGTTGACTCCCCAAGTGCCATGCTTCTTTACTCGGCAAGAAGCATGATAGAGTATAGGTGATGCAGTATGATGCATCTGGAAGAAACGCTGCTACAAAAAAGGAACATACGATAAATCAGGGCGAAAGCTTGAAAGAGTAAAGTAAGGGTGTTTGTTCAAGAAACAGGTATGAAAAACCACCGTGATTGTCCAGGCTTTCAGTGCAGTTCGTCAGCGCACCCTTTTGCATAGATGGCGGTCCCAAACATTCTGAACTTGACGCGTGAACTCGGACAGTTTTGATGACACCTAAATACACCGGGATGTTTCAGACGACTTTACAGTTGACACCACTCGTCATAGACCTTAGATCCATCCCTTGATTTTCTCTTTTTGTAGCTCCCCGGTGCCGTTGGGAGGCTAAACTGGCATGGTATGCTCTCAATCACTTGGAAATCAGTGTCTTCCTTAATCAATATTCTATGACGAGAGACGACTTACAGAACCGGATGACAGCCCTTTGATTCATATTCCTTTCGGGGACATTGCATCACATTGAGCCGACGGGGATTTGTTGCATCTCTTCGCATTCCGCCTCGCAAAGACCCACACGGCACACAATTAACCCCGTATGCATGCCTTAAAACTACTGGGTTTGAGCCACTTGGCCCACTTTGTCAGGGTGAAAACTCTGGTGAAGTGCCGGTGTGCATATAAGCTCGTCGCTGATTATCGCGTACCCCCGCATGACAAGGCGTGGCCGTGGTCGGCAGTGCTTCCGTGGTACCGTCGCCTAGACGCGACATGTAGTTTCAGCTGCTTTCAATGCAAGCCAAGACTCTGTGGCTTCTCCCGTTTTCTTTTTCGGGCCGTCACGGAATGCCTTGATTTTTGCGGGGGCTTTTTGATAATTATGTGGACGAGATTTGGCAAAGTGCGAACTCCATTCAACTTCTCTACTCCGCCCCCACATCCTCTATCAAACAAGGCACGAGAATCAGTGAGGGATCTGAAACCATCTCAAATCAAACCCGGTGAATACGTATTCTTCCTACAGGCTAAAACTACAAGCGGTTTATCTGAGCCCATGGAGACGTAAAATATGCAACCTCCGACTCCCAAGCACCTGAGATGAGAATTCACAGGAAAGGTCGTTAAGGTTGCGCCAACACGAAAAGGACTTGAAGCTGCTCAAGTTAAAGCTGCCGAGGGCTTCGAAGTCTAGCAAAAGCCTTGGAGTACGTTAGACAAGGACATGTATGCAGGAGGGCCTCTCTTGCCCGTTTTATTCTTGCATGGTACTGCAAACCTCGAAAGGGTAGTCGCGAGCCATACAAAAATGGAGAGTCTGGGTTGTTAAAGTCCAAGTGGTTGGTGTGGAGCAAGAAGACTGGAAATGCGAAGTGTTCTGGTTTCAAAAAAGCTCATGCCACTGCATTTTGCATCCATACTTGTCTCCGGACTGCACATAACCCAAAGCAGTGCTACCGTTGGTCTCCGACTTTAGTAGCGTGTTGGTCGTTATGCGTATTCTAGATTTACCAGTACCAGGATCCATGAAAGACTTATTTTGACGCCAAACATAAGCGGGCATTCAATTATTCTTCTCGAGACCCCCGGGTCGCCGCTGGGAGCTAGGAAGTGAGCCCACACAGGAGTTACTATCCTGCATGCACTGCCCTTTCAGCTGTTGCCTTTGTGTGAATAACGTCCACCCTTTTTCAATAATGAACCCTCAATGCCATAACCTGGCACTGGACCGCATCCGAAGTGGTGACGGTTTGCGCCTCACACAGCACGCTTCGGCTCTTTGTTCTTCTCTTCAAGAAGGTGAGCATCTGAATACATAGAAGCGCGCCAATAACAGCATTGACAGGCTTCTACGAATTAGGCCAGTCTTTTCGAAGGACATGCAGGGGGACCGAAGATGCTTCCGACTGGCTGTAACTGGTGGCCACAAGTCTGAGCCTCCAAGATAAGAGGGTGAAGTGCGATCTCGGCCAATAGGGAATTCAGGTAATTCTGCCTTTAATAGCATGTGGTAGGTGATTCTTGTCTAGAAAGAGACATCTGCACACAGGAACACAGCCCCCCAGAGGGGAGTCACCTCTCGATGCCACGCAACTTGTTCAAACAGCCATAGGACAGATGAAATAACGAGTTACATCATAATCTGGAAAGAAGGAAGTTGAGTAAGAGGAGGCTTGGCCCTTAGTAGACACTATAGAGGCATTCTGCCCTAGTTAGAACGGAATCATGGCCAAAAGCTTTCGTGAAGATCCTAGTATAAATCTCTTCATTTATCGAAAAGCACCGGATAAAAAGTGTTCCCACTCGCGTAAAGCGAATGGACGCTCAACAGCAAATTTGCACCCTTTTAAGCAGCAGGACAATTGTGTCGCATGCAGGGCAACATGGTGTTGAAGGTTCAAGCCTGAGCACGCACTCTATGCACTGGTGGTCATTTCTTTGGTCAGTCAGACGCTAGCGAGTCTAAAACAGCTAAACAAAGGGTCAAAGTGGAATTCCGGAAATAAGGTTAGGCGTCAAGTAGCTAACCCCAGTCAATTAGTCTAGCATCTCTTTCGGACAGCCAATTAGTCTAGCATCTCTTTCGGACAGCCAAGAGAGGATATGTTTCGACGAGCCTTGACCTGGAGGATCTGAACAAGCAGCAATCATGGATCATACATGAAGGAAGGGAATAGTCCGAAAAAAGGATCCACTATGAAGGACCCTTTGGCCAGTACCCTGCTGGCTATATTTTGGCTTCTAGTGGTGGATCATCAAAAGGGAGGGGTCTAGGATCCTTCATCAAAGCTTTAGAAAAGCGTTGAACATTTTCGTTTGCGCAGAGATGTTGACCATACACTTGTATATCGAGCTCTCGTACGAGACTTGCCTGCATTAGAAAAGCCAGGGGATTCTGGCATAAAAGAGGATAGGCAATGGAAGTCAGAAATTGCTTGTGGCTGTAGTCAGGTACTGAAAGAGCATTGGAACCAGAAGAGAACGGTGGCATCTTTTTCGGCCACCACGGGATTTTCACCTCTACCCATGTTGTTTCTCGGTCGTGACAAAGCTGCTGAAGCAAAGTGGTTTGGGTATTCACGTAGCAGGCTTTTTGTCGGGACACATGCGGCCCCAAGCCTTCATGGGCTCGGAAAGTCCGGTCTTGAGTCTTTTTGGGCTCAGAAAACCCGGTCCTGAGTCTTCAAAGCAGCCAACTTCTCGATCAAATTGTGGTTGAAAAGGCTCTGTGAGCTGGACGGGCAGAATGCTTGATTGGCATCCAGGTCAAGCAGCGAGCGTTCGTGCCAGGCAGTTTGTGGAGTTTGACAAGAGCCAGGGCAGCACTGCAGATGGTAAAATGAAAATATCAAGATTGGTGCAATGAATACCGCTTGGATCAAAAGGAAAGCATTGGGCTCGTTAAGCTTTATCGAGCCATGTTTAGTCTCCAGTGCAGGCAAAGCATGCCAAAAACAGGACACCAAAGACCAAGGCCCATTTTAGGAAGTCAAAACGAGTTTCTTCGATCGATTCTGGGAAATTAGAAGTAAGCGTTAGGCCGCTGAATCTAGGAAAATGTGGTCCACTGGCTGGAATATCCTCACCGTTGACAACGCACGAACGTCGGGAAGCCTGTGACACCCTCGAGACTGGCCACCCAACATAAGGTAGTTCATAAAGTGGATTAAAGCCCGTGCGAGTTGGGGCCTAACATTTCCGTTCAAGAGGGTCAATAGCCGACAAATACAATACCTTTGTCTACCACGAGCTAATGTTGGAAGTAGAGAGGCTTCAGGAGGGCACAGAATAGACAGTCGTAGCCCATATGCGCATTTGGGAATTTGGTCCCTATGTCAGTGAAACAGTCGTTTCGAGTAATTTGGGCCTCTAGGGGAAGCTCTCTTAGCGACCACATAGTAAAATGCCAAGCTGAGGCAATTGTCTGCTTGAACTACGGTAGTAATATTTCTCAAGCATCCACCATAGAATATGACACAATAGATTAAGTGTCGTACATGCCTACACCGCAAGCTGCTTTCACAAGACTTTTAAAGACGGGTGGTGTAATCAGTCATCAAATCGAGAGTCGGGTCAGCAGTCCAGTCACTTTCAGTCAGTCCAGTCAGCAGTCCAGTCACTTTCAGTCAGTCCAGTCAGCAGTCCAGTCAGCAGTCCAGTTAGTCCAGTCAGTAAGACAGCAGGCAATCCCAACTCATATCTACTTAGCAAAGACAAAACCCCGTGATCCGACCTTAGGTGTTGCAGATCCTGCACACGCGCACCTCACATGCATGCTTTACACGCCCTTCCACTTCGCCCTACTCCCAGTCAGTCTCCATAGTCGGCATTATCCACCCCCTTCTGGAGCCTACATCCATGATATCCATAGTCGATGAAAAGATCCGCAGCTTGGATAAGGAGCTCCACTGGCTTGTCAACTACATCATCACGCCCGAATTCCCTCAGCTCATAGAGGCGCTCCAGATAAGCTCAAACCTCCTCCTCTACAACTCGCCCCAGCACCCCGACGCCGCAAGCCACATTGAAAGGGGCCCCGCCATCACACTTCCATTTTCTTCGGGCAAGTCAGATGAGATGTCCGGCTTCCTTGTCAGAGACGGCGCATACATCACCAAGATGAGCGCCAGCGTCCGTGAAAAGCACTTGAATCGTCTTATCAACCGCCTTACATTGCGCCGACCGTATCTCCTTCTGCAAATCTTGACCGCAAAACAGAGTATCGACGCGTCAGTGGCCCTCATAGTGCAGGCCATGTCAATTTTTGAGCAGGAATCATATGGTCCAAAGGGAGGCCCGAAAGACCCTGAAAATGATTCGAGTAAGGAACTGAACGACCTTGAAGACCTCGAAAAAGCTCCCAGCAAACATTGCGACCTTGAAGACGTCGGAAAAGGCCCAAGTGACTCAAACAAGAACCAATGTGACTCAGAAAGCGCAAGAAATTCGCATAAGCAGCTCGTGGCGGTGTTTCAAGAGCTTCTAAAGGAACTCCAAAATGCCAAGTCTAGCCTCCAACTTCCTACTGATCCCGGATTGGTGTTTCCACAACACGTGGCCGACGAAGGCATGTTCGAGCCTGATCTCTTCAACTCCGTCGCCGTGGACGTCTACTTGAGCCTGGCCGAAATATGTATCGATATCAAGAATTTCAACAAGGTGGACGAGAAACCTTGGTGTGAGATCGACCCTTCTACAGGCAAACTGTACGTGGACCGTCTCAGGGATCTGATGTCACAAGGCAAAGACGTCAGCGTCGAAAAGTCAGACCCTGGTGTTTTTCAAAGCGTGCTTGGCCACCTTCTGTTGAAGCCCCGCTACGATGTACAGGATTACATCACGCGATGCGTCACCTACAATAATGCCGTGGTGATTGTAAACAAGAAGCTCGAGGTTCTGAGTGCCGACCCGGTGCTAATGAGTGCATTCACCAAGCTTGATTCTGTGGAGTATATGGTGAGCAGCTTTCTAGAAAACATCACCAAGTTGAGCCTGTGATGGCTGCTTCAGGACATTTTTACTGACAAGGATATCGAAGTGGCCTCATTTACGAGCCTTTTAATCCAACCAAGCCTTCTGTTGATAAAAAGGGGAAATCGAGAGATAGAAAGAGAGAATATTGTATAAGGTGCTCAGAGGGAAACAGAGATGGAGACAGATAGAGACAGATAGAGACAGATAGAGACAGATAGAGACAGATAGAGACAGATAGAGACAGATAGAGACAGATAAAGACAGAGATGGAGACAGATAAAGACAGAGATGGAGACAGATAAAGACAGAGATAGAGACAGAGATAGAGACAGAGATAGGGGCAGAGATAGAGGCAGAGAAACGGAACGTTGGTATAAATGCTGCAAAATACTACAGTCATACTTGGCCAATCCTGGAACGTCAGTGACTGACCAAACTTGCCATGGCTTTGACCGATACTAGAGCCTACACGAGCCACGCTACTCTGTCCAAATCAGCGTGCCATTTGACCGGCTTACTCAGTATGATGCTGACTGCCGAAGCATGTCCCAAAGAAATTGAAGGCAAGTGGCATGTATTCTAACCAGACCCAGGTGCTACTTGTGATCCACGCAACATCGGCCAGTACAAGTCCAGATGGAACGTAACGTAAGCAGTGTGCCCAGTGACGCACTCCAGTACTGCACACAGGCACACGAGAGCCCGCTCGTTCTTAGCGTCCACCGATGCATGCTAAGAGGTATTGTCAGCACCGCCACTTCTCGCTGCAAATCCCCCAATTGGTTCAAGCTTTGCTCCAGAGTATTTCCAGTACCACTGCCCTCAGCATTCATTCCCCTGCGGTCGTTTGCGCTCCCTTTTGTCAAGCAATTCGCCCCAATGCCTTATACTATTCTTGCCGATGACCAGGCAATCGCCAAACCCCTCCTTGACACCCGAAAATACCGCTTTTTGCAGCTCAATGAGAACAAGCTCCACGTGTTGGTGATCCATGACGCTGATGCTGACCGTGCTGGCGCGTCTTTGGATGTCGGAGTGGGGTCTTTTGCTGACGCCCAGTACAGCGTCTCCGGCTTGGCCCATTTCTGTGAGCACTTGCTTTTCATGGGAACAGAAAAGTACCCCGAGGAGAACGACTACTCCAGCTTTTTGGCCGATCATCTGGGCCAGCTGAATGCATACACGGCAGCAGAGCACACAAACTACTTTTTCGAGGTGGACTCGGCGCATTTGGAGCCTGCTGTGGATCGATTTGCCCAGTTTTTCATCAGCCCGCTTTTCAGCAAAAGCTGCAAGGATAGGGAGATCCGGGCAGTGGACTCTGAGAACAAGAAGAATCTCCAGAACGATATGTGGAGACTCTACCAGCTCGACAAGTCGCTCAGCAACCCCCAGCACCCTTACAACGGCTTTTCTACGGGCAACTTGCATACGCTCAATGATGATCCGTTGCAGAAAGGCTGGAACGTGCGTGACATCTTGCTTGACTACTACCGAGAGCAATATTCAGCCAACATTATGAGTTTGGTGATTTTGGGCAAAGAGTCCTTGGATGAGTTGTCAGAAATGGCCAGTTCCAAATTTAGCCCCATCCCCAACCGTGACTTGGCAACCTCCAAGGAATACGCGGCCACCCACCTATACACCGAGAACAACCTAGGCAAACTCATCCAGGCCAAGTCCATCATGGACTCGCATAAGCTTGAGCTTTCCTTTTACATCCCTGATGACATGGAGAAGTTATGGCGAATCAAGCCAGGCCAATACTTCTCGCACTTGATTGGTCACGAGAGCAATGGCTCGCTTCTCCGCTTTCTTCAGGCCAAAAATTGGGTGGTTTCGCTTCTGGCCGGTAGCCAGAAAGTATGCGCAGGAGCAGCCCTTTTCATGGTGGACCTTGAATTGACCCCCGAGGGTTTGGCTCACTGGGAGCATATCGTGGTGCACGTTGTCGAGTACTTGAACATGTTAAAATCCGAGGGCCCCCAGCAGTGGGTTTGGCAGGAACTTGCTGATATGTCTCGTATCAACTTTAGGTTCAAGCAGAAAACCAGCACCTCTTCCACGGTTTCGAAAATGAGTAACCTGCTCTACAAATTCACCGAAGGCTATAATATTCCCCCGGAGAATTTGCTCGATGCGCTGATCATGAGGGACTTTGATGCGCTGGAGATTGATAAATTCGGCAGCTTCTTGAACCCCGAAAATCTCAGGGTCACACTAACTAGTCAGAACTTCGAGGAATTACCCAAGAGGGAGAAATGGTACGGCACCGAATTCTCCTACGGCGATCTTTCCGCAACTTTACGGGAAGAGATCTCCAGTGTCGGCTTGAACAAGAATTTCCATTTGCCCCAAAAAAACAAATTCATCCCCAAAGACTTTGAGATATACAATCAGAAGTCTGACGCGCCCATGAACCACCCTCTCCTCATCAAGGATACGCCAAAGTTCGAGACATGGCTCAAGCAAGACGACCGCTTCACTGTTCCAAAAGGCTACATCAACTTGAAAGTCCACCTTCCGCCACTTCACGAGTCCCTCAACAACACAGTGATGGGCAATTTGTTAAGTGAGCTTTTTGACGACCATCTCAACGATTTGAAGTATTACGCCAGCATGGTGGGGCTCAACTGCGACATATACCAGATGAGGGACAGCTACGTGATCAAACTTGGAGGCTACAACGACAAATTACCGGAATTCTTGAAGCAAGTGGTGGAGGAGTTTGTCAAGTACTTGCCGGAAAAGGACCGGTTCGACTCCATCAAGTATAAGTTTGGCCAGAGCCTCAAGAACTTCGGATACCAGACGCCATACTACCAAATCGGGACCAGGTTTTTGCACTTTGTCAACGACAAGACCTACACTCACGAGGAGAAGTACGAGGCGGTAAGCAAAGTAACCTATGAGGACGTTTTAGGGTTTGCGAAAGATTCTTGGGCTAAAGGAGTGTTTGTGCAAACTCTCATTCACGGAAACTTTCGGTTCTCCACGGCATCCGAGGTGAGCACGTTTTTAGAAAAGGTGTTCGCGGACCAACCGGCAATAGAAACGGAAAAGAAGGCAGTGGCTGCGGCAACTGAGTTCCATAGCTACAAGTTGTCCAAGGGCGAGCACCTTCGGTACGAGGTGGATTTGCAGGATTCCGAAAACATCAACTCCTGCGTTGAATACTTCCTTCAGATTGGCGATTTGGGCCAAGACACCAGAGACCGGGTCCTCACGCACTTGGTTTGCACAATGCTCCATGAGCCGTGCTTCAACCAATTGAGAACAAAGGAGCAGTTGGGTTACGTGGTGTTCTCGGGGTTCAGGCTGACGAGAACATACTATGGGTTCCGGGTGTTGGTGCAGTCCGAAATGTCCTGTGAGTTTCTCGAGTACCGTATCGAGGAGTTTTTGCAGTGCTTCCAAACCAAAAACTTGAGCGCTGAAGAGTTGACGGATGAGGCCTTCGCGAAGTTCAAGAAAGCCTTGGCGTCCAAGAATTTGACCAAGCTCAAAAACTTGCACGAAGAGTCCAGTCGGTTCTGGAGTGCGATCACCGATGGATACTACGACTTTACCCAGAAAGAAGACGATGTGGAAATTTTGGAGACAATCACCAAGGACGAGTTGTTGGAGTTTTTCGCCCGGGTCATGTCACCGGAGACGCCCCGGCTCAATGTGTACTTGAAGCCGCAGAGGGTTCCTGCATTGAGCCACAAGAAGGCGGCCGCCATAGCCATCAAAAACTACCTCCACAAGCACGCAGTGAGGTTCGAGACGGATGCAGTGGACGAACTCTTGGATACCATGCAGGTCGAGGAGGTGGTACACAAGATAGCAGCCGAGGCCAGCATACAAGTGGCGCCGTTTTTGGCCGAGACCAAGGCCAGGACCGCAGCCCCCGTGCCTCCCGCGTTTCCGGGGGGCAAGCCAGTGGAGAGACAGGAGTTCAAGGCATCGCATTCCACGGGCAAGGTGCCGCACCCGGTGAGGGACTTGAAAAGCTTTTACCCGGAGTGCCACTTATAGGCAGTTATCGAGTAATCCTGTCAAGTAATAAAGCGTCAAGATCAACCCAAGAGCAACCCGTCCAGTAATCAACTCGCACCCGAGAGCAAAGGCCCGTGCACCAGGCCCATGAGACCCGTGCACCGCCACCCCCCAAGTTGTGCCTCCCCCGCTACTCTGGCTTCGCCATGAAGACACTAAGCCTCAACCACATCAGCGAAGCATACTTCGAGAAGCTCTTCCTCGCGAAGAATAACTCGCAGCTAGCGGCCAGCGTCAAGGGCCGCGTGCTATTGGTCGACCAGCACACCATGGCCATCATCTCCATGTCCTATAGCCATTCACAGTTGCTCCAAAACGACGTGATTCTTGTTGAGTCCATAAACAAGTCAGCCCAGCTCTCGCCAATGAAGCACTTGAACTGCATAGTGTACGTGAAGCCTTCCAGAGACTCCATCCAGCTCTTGTGCCAGGAGTTACAGGCGCCTCACTATAACAGTTACCAGATCTTCTTCAACAACAGTGTCAACAAGTCGGATTTGGAGGCGGTGGCGCTGGCAGATGTGCACAAGGCTGTGAACCAAGTCACCGAGGTGTTTCAGGATTACTCCATCTTGAACGATAACCTCTTCGAGGTGAGTCCGCTGCACGTGGCGCCAGGCAAGCGGTCGGTGATCGAGGAGTGCAGCAGTCTACTGAGCTTGCTCTTGGGGGTCAAAAAGTGCCCCGTGATCAAGTACGACACGCAGTCGATTGAGCTGAAGAGACTCGCGTCCGAGGTGTTGTACTACATCAACTCCAACTCCAACAACAACCTCTTTGACGAGTTGAATCAGCACAATGACTTGCCGCCGCTATTGGTGATTTTGGACCGCAAAATCGACCCTGTTTCGCCCCTAGTGGCACCCTGGACATACCAGCTGATGATCCATGAGTTGATTGGCATAAATCGAAACGTGGTGCGGACGCCGGGGGCCTCGGGCCAGGCCGAGCTCCTCCCGCTTTCGGAAACCTCGGATGCATTTTTCCACGAGACGATGTACTTCAACTACGGCGACTTGACCGACAGGTTCCAGAAATACGTGGACCTGTACAAGAAGCAAACCAAGCAGTCGTCCATCGAAAACCTAAAGACGCAGGATCTTTCGGAGCTCAAGAAGATATTGACGCGTTTCCCGGAGTACAAGAAGCTCTCTAACAACATCTTGAAGCACTTGAACATCATCAGCGAAATCGACCTGAACATCTCCACGCAAAATCTTTGGCTCATTGGCGAGTTGCAGCAGACCATCCTTTGCGACTTGGAGAGCTTCGCCACCATCAAATCCAAGATGGCGGACTTGGTCTCAGACCCCGGCATTCCCACCATACACAAGGTCAAGATGATGTTGATATTCATAGCCAAAAACTCCCATCACCAGGCGGAGATCGCCTCGTTGGTGTCCAAGCTCTCCGACCCAATCACAACTTCGCCTCAGCCATCAGATACCCAAATGCGGCTCATCAAGAAGTGGGCCTCGAACAAGAGGTTCTCTGGCACCACATCGGAAAGCACCGCCAATAAAAATATCGGCAACTTGTTTAACAGCAACCGCATCAAGATCCAGTCTTTGTTCAACGGCAACTCCAAGCAAGCCCAGGCGACCCGAAACGATAACATCTACATGCAGTACATCCCGAAGCTCAGCGAGATCGTCAACTCAATGGTTGGCAGCGCTGATGATGGCCGTGATTTGGCCAAGCTCCAGGAGCTACACGGCTTGGCCACGTTGGTGCCGGATTGTGTGGCGAACCAGTATGGGAAAAACCTATCTTCCGTGCCTGCGCAGGAGATCATTGTATACTTCAAAGGGGGTGTGACCTATGAAGAGGCTCGGTTAGCGCACGAGTTAACCAACCTCAACCCAAACTTGAGTATGGTGATTGGAAGCGATAGCGTTTTAAACAGCGCTTCATACTTGGCAAAACTATGCGATGAGCTCAATGAACCTGTGGAACCTGATCTGAGGGCCCAGCGGGCTCAGTTGAGAGACCTCCTTTAATGCTCATTGGGCGAATCTCATTTGGGCGAATCTCATTTGGGCGAATCTCATTTGGGCGAATCTCATTTGGGCGAATCTCATTTGGGCGAATCTACGGGAAGTGCTGGGCATTATCCGTCCCCAATCGCTTAGATACAGCAGAAATCATGGTATTGAGAAGGGTTGCCGTTGTGTCCTTGCAACCTGATGCTGAATTGATGGTGAAATTGTGGAGTGTTTTGAGCCCGCAGTGACCGGACCAACAAGGGACGTACTAGTGCATGGCTCGGTGACGGGCCCATGGTGGTCCTTTGAATAGTTGATGGGCAGAGAGGGGATAGGAAATGGACAGGAAATGGACTAGTATACGGGGTGAATCAAGAACCGGTAATGCACTGGAGTATGAACCAAAGATTCGCCAGTAGTTGGAGCAGAAAGTGGACCAATGGGAGGATAGACCGCTAAGCCAGTGACTTAATAATCGACCGGAGGTGCACTACTTTCAGTGAATTGTCCGGCAAAATAGTGGTCAGAGGACTTGATCCGTTATAGTATACTATTATGGTCCGAATACATTCAGGATCCTCTTCAGATTCCATAGCAAAAGTTCATGGCCCGTACTTCCCAAAGCGCTGTTCCCAAAACAAGATTTTCTCGGTCAAATTCTCCATCAACTTCAAATTCTCATCAAACTGGGCCAAGATGTTGGAGTTTTCAGCTCTTTGAACCAACTTAGTGGCTTTTTCTTCATCTAGTTCCATCTGCGAGCGCCCCAACCACTCCAATATGGCACCAGTGCGCTTGCGCAAGTCATAGATCGACAGCTTGTCATTGACATAGCGGGGTTTGGACAGCTGGCTGAGTAGATACTCCTTTGAGGCGGCGTCGGCGGCGTTTTGCGCGTCAGCATCAGTCGGCAGGCCATTTCCCGAGGGCTTTGCATTTTTCGGGAGGCTCGGACGCACGCTCTTGGCGGGCTTGGGCCGTTTTGCTTTGGGCGGGCGGGAGTCTTTCTTGGACTTGTCTTCTTCAGGGTTTTCGGTTTCCAGCTCTTCTGATCGCAGGTGATGATCAGCAGGCTGGTCCAGGAGCCTTTTGCGGTCGCCAGTAGAGGGCTGCGTGCCTGTGGAGCCGGAGGAAGAAGACTTGGCACTTTCCCGAAGCGCCCGCTGCAACTGCTCGTCAAACTCGTCGTTTTTGCGCCGGTCCTTTCGCAGCAGCCTGTGAGGAGCAACGCCCGAGTCCGATTCACGCGAGTCCAGGCCGCTGGACGCCTTGCGGCTGGACCGGAGCCGCTTCTCATCTTGGGCAGGCGGCGCCTCGCCGCAGAAAGCCAAAAGACGGCTTCGCTCTTCGTTCACCGGGAGGTATAGGGTGCGGCCGTGGCCATCTTCCGAGTCTTTGATGAAGCGATGCAAATCCGGCTTGCACTCCTCACACCAGTATTTATCTGGTACATCCTTGTCAATGAAAAGACCCACACAGTAGCCGTGTTGCCACACAGAACATTTGTCGCATTGGATGAAAAGCCCATTGTCGACTTTGATACTGTAGTCGTCGAGCAAAAGCTGCTGGAGGGGCTTGTTGACGGCGGTTATCTCGTCGTGGCCACATATGCAGCGGGTCACTTCATCCTCCTCGCCTTCTGCGGGGGACCCGACCTCGGTTTCTCCTGCCACAGGAGGCTTGCTCTCTTGCGACACCTTCGCCCGGCCAGATCTTCGAGACATTTGCCGTGTTTAGCAATGTGGAGTAGGGATTCAGGGTGGCCTGAGAAGTAGGGGGGAAAACAAATGCAGGGACGTGACGGGTGAAGCGTGGGGATGGAGTCGCGTGGTCGTGCGCGGCACATACCGCTTATGATGCGCGCACAACGGTTTGAACTGCTGCCTGCTGTACTACTGCCTGCTGTACTACTGCGGTCTCCTTCTGAACCATGGCCTAATGCGTGTGCCATGTTAGGAAACGATTGCTAGTCAGGATACTCAGATGCAGGTGCGGTGGACGGGCAACCCGCATGCTGCTTACATATGTTTCATGTTCGTGCAGGATTGCATACCCCCAGTGTATATAACAGAGGTTTTCCTCCTGTCTTAAGCCAGGAAGCCCTTGTCTATTCTAGCTTCGGTACACACCATGATAAACTTCAGGACGTAAGGCAGTACATTTTCGGAGACCTGGCGACCCAGAACCTGTTTGAGTCTAACATGCTCTTATCTGCACCACTGAAATCTGTTCTTGCAAAATGTACAGTGTTCTAGAGCCGTGGGAGTGACACGAGTTCCTAGCCCTTTGCAACTCCTGTGGCTCTTCCTGATTTCATGCTTAAACATTCTCCGCAATGAAGCTGCCCAACTCACCTGATACTGCCACCTCAGAATTCTCGTGAGTAATTGGCCCCTATCGACTGATGATAATCCTACGAGCTGTGTGCATCGGTCAAGATGTGTCGTGAGACAGATGAAACATCAAAACGAAAACAAGCTTATAAGAAGTTTTTTTTTTGCAGTTACTCCAGCTCAAACCGAATCAGAGCCCATTCCAATCTTCTAACACCTGCTCAGGATAGAAGCTGCTGCTGGGTGACGGTGGTTCTGAATCAAAGACTTGTGGCAGTCCTCCTTGACGTGCTGTTTGAGCACAGGCCTGCTTTAATGTTAGAGGTTTTGGCTGGCCTTAGCCTGATGCCTTGGAGCTGCCATTTCGGTGAAAAGACTGTGTTGATAAGATTCTTCGAATGATTTTCTTGAAACGGCTAACCCTGGTATCTCCACTGAATATTTCGGCTCTTTGGTTTCCCTGAACGGTCCCGAAGGTCCGCAAAAGACTGGCTCAAGATTGCTTCCAATGGCTGGCTTAAGAATGCTTTCAAGCACCTATGAAATTGCTTGAATTACTGGTCTAAAATTGCAAGAGGCAGAATATGAAGCGCAGGTGAACTTCAAATACAACCAAAGGTATTTGCAAGGGCAGTGAATGTTTAAATACTTGCTTCCAAGAAGTATGGCGATACCCTCATGTCATTGGAACGGACGGTGGTAGACCACAAGATGCCAACAAAAAGAACCTTAAGGAAAGAACGTCAGTTACATTAAGAAGCTCAGTCATTGAATTCGTCAATATGGTCCTCTTCATTCTTTGAGAAAACTAACATATCGTTTAGGTATACTTTGGCGGATTCTCTCAGCGAGGGATCAAAACTTATTCATGAGTTTTGGAAAGTTACTGACGCGTTCGAGAGTCCGATGGCATCACCTGCCAGGTGTAATACCTTCAGATATGCTTGGAGGCATTGCGAGCTTTGCAAGGTAGGCCGGAAATGGATGAGAAGGAAGCGGCACTGACAAAATGTGTCCTTTACTGATCCACTCGACAAAAACACTTGAGGCACTTCCAGATGTATTCGATGGAGTCCTTGAGTTATGAACATGCTGTTCGTATAAAGGGCCGGACTTTATGGAGAGAAGAGTGCAACAACAAAGTGTCGGCACACAAGACAAACGGAACTTGCCAGTTATGTCCACGCTTCGACCACTCCGTCAAAAGGGAAACAGGAAGAGGATTTTGCCCTGCTATAACTGTTATTCATATTTGAGACTATTGTCCCCATCGCTCTCCCGTGAAGCTAGCGCTGTTCCAACAAGGATGCTGCCGCCAAATTCTGCCCCTGCTGGTAATAGAGGGAGCTCAACCAATCACTCTGCCTGATCCGGTTTACCCTGGGTCTCCCGCTGGTCCGCTGGCCCCTCTGTCCACTCTCGCTGAGGATGTGGCTCTGTCTACGGAATTTTTGAAGACCTGTCCCCTGAATTACCGGTCTCTCCATCGCATGCCAAAACATCCGAGGTGGACCTGCTCACTAGTCTCGAGGGTAGCGGTCTCAAGGGTAGCGGGTGTAAGAGTCGTGGAGTGTGTTGGATCAGGCTTGGTCTGATCTTTTTCGCATCCAATATACTCTGCACATGTCCTTGTTCTTCCAATAACAGCGTTGACTGAGTCAAAAAAACACCGCTAAACAGAAAGAAACAAAGGATACAAAGGGATACAAAAGGTTGTTACACACAAGCCTGAAGCAATTGAGGGAAAACTGGCTAGACCCGAACTGCGAGAGCAATGACACTGCGAGAGTATCAACGACACCGGTGCATCCGTGACGAACAGGGCTCTACATACATGAAGGATGCATCATAACTAGAATATCAAAATTTCCTTGGCTGGCACAGCCAACTCTCGGGACTGTGGCTCTAGGTCACATGAGGGCGCACGGGCTCGCCGCCGATTCGGACAAACCATGCGCAGTGGCCTCCGCAGTCTCAGCCGCCAAGACTGCTCTGGCACTTTTCACCAGGGAAAATGGGCGGATTTGGATTGGTCGGTCCCAAAGACTGTGACACGCCACATATAAACCCCCAACCCTTGCCCGGATGCAGCCAACATTAGGCCAGATCTAGGCCGTCGCCCGGATGTGCGCCGGTTCCCATATGCAGGCATCTAGATGCGCCGCGCATTATCACCCCCGTTCACCGTTACACCCCGACACCCACCATAGTTTTCTACTATACAAAACCATCCCCACCCCAACAATGGCCATGGTACCCAAAAACGTGGCGGCTTTTGCGTCAACAAAAACTGTCCATCGGACATGGGCAGGAACCTTCAAGTGCCACCCTCAGGCCATCTTCCAGCCGCGGTCGCTCGAGCAGATCCAAACATTGGTCAACGAGGCCCGCAAGCACGGCAAGACCATCATGACCGTCGGATCTGGCCACTCGCCATCCGACTTGACCATGACCCTGGAGTGGCTCTGCAATTTGGACAAGTTCGACCAGATCTTGAAGGAGGAGCCGTTTTCCGGGCCCGCCTCCGGGGGCAAAGGCACCGAAGTCAAGTATGTGGATTTGACCATCCAGGCCGGCGCCCGCGTGTACCAGTTGAACGAGTACCTCAAGAAGAACAACTTAGCCATCCAGAACTTGGGCTCCATCAGTGAACAGTCCATGGCGGGCTTGATCTCTACGGGGACCCACGGGTCGCTGCAGTACCACGGCTTGGTGTCGCAGCAAGTTGTGTCGTTGGAGCTCGTCAATGGCGAGGGAAACGTGGTGTCTTGCTCGTCGGTTGACAAGCCGGATCTTTTCAGAGCGGCGCTCCTCTCGCTCGGAAAGATCGGCATCATCACCCAGGTCACGCTACGTGCAGTTCCCCGCTACACCATCAAGCTGAGACAGGAGATCATCAAGTTCCTGACGCTTTTGCGCGAGTGGAACCTGATTTGGCTTGACTCCGAGTTTATCCGCATCTGGTGGTTCCCGTACTCGGGCAACTGTGTGTTGTGGAGAGCCTCCAAGTCTGACGAACCGTTATCTCCGCCCCGGAGCTCGTGGTACGGCACGTTTTTGGGACGCACATTCTACGAGTCGTTGCTTTGGATCTCGGTCAACGTTTGGCCCCGCTTGACTCCATGGGTCGAGAAGTTTGTGTTCAAACAGCAGTACGGAAACGTCGAGACTTTGGGTGCAGGCGACATTGCCGTGCAAAACTCCGTGGAGGGCTTGAATATGGACTGCTTGTTCCTGCAGTTTGTCAACGAATGGTCGGCGCCCTTGAACTCGGGCGTGCACACGTTGACCAAGTTGAACGATGCGATTCAGAAGGCCGCCGCTTCGGGTGCCTACTACGTGCACGCCCCGATTGAAGTGCGGTGTTCCAACGTCACCAACTCCAACTCGCCCTTCACGGACGACGACGGAAACGAGTCTTTACACCCGAGCCAAGAGTTTTTGCTGCACAGAACTCGCCTCAGCGCAGGTCCTATCCCCGGCAACAATTTCCGTCCCCTCTTGGACAATTCTCCCGTGCAGGCGTACGAGCCCGACCAGAAGAAGATCTCCAACGACCAGTTGACCATGTTTGTGAATGCCACCATGTACCGGCCGTTCGGCTTCAACGTGGCCACGCACCAGTGGTACCAGATCTTCGAGAACATTATGACCGAGGCCAAGGGAAAGCCGCATTGGGCCAAGAACTTTATCGGGTTGCATGGCAAGCACGAGAAGGAGGACGATATCCAGAAGCAGATTGCCTATGGTGGAAAGCCGTTCTATGCCATGATTGGATTCCGGCCGGTTATGCACGACTGGTTTGGGAAAGACCTCGACACTTATACGCGGGTTCGTGAGGAAATGGACCCTCATGGGGTTTTTATGAGTGGTAAGGACTGGGCGCTCAGAAATGGAATAGTCAAGGAATGAGGGGAGAATGAACCATCAGATGAAGAGCTTTCAAATCACATGAACCACCAAAGACTCTTGAACCACAAAGATCCTTGAACCCCGAAGACCCTTGAACCACAAAGATCCTTGAACCCCGAAGACCCTTGAACCACAAAGATCCTTGAACCCCGAAGACCCTTGAACCACCAAAGACCCTTGAACTACCAAAGACTCTTTGGGCCCTCCGTTAGCGATATTGCCAGGATTATCATAAATGGCCTCTGCAGCAGCTACAGTTCCGTACTGATTGTGCTCACTCCAGAAGCACCCCATTCCTCGAGTTAGTCAACTACCATCTCCGTTGAACGTTATCAATATTACATTGTGACCATCTATTGTACCCACTGCCCATGGCGCATAAATCACTTAAAGGGCGCCGTCATCGGGTCTATCACCTCACCCTGGCGAACAGACACTCTCGGGAGAATGGACTTTTGGAACGTGGCTCTCGACGCCCACTGTTCTCCAATAGGCATCCGCAACGAGCGCTCGTACTGCTCCACAGACTCGAACGGGAACGGCACATCCGCGGTCTGGTACTTCAAGTTGTGCTTGTTGACCAGCTCATTAATGATCACATTGTCCAACTTATTGTCCTTCCTCTTGTTTTCAGCAACGCCGTCCACTTTGCGAACGAACCTCTTCTTGGGCTTTTTGGTGATTCCGGCCCCGCCCCAGCCTCCCCACCCGGGCAACGTCAAGTCTTCCTCCTTGTCGCCTTGCTCCTCGACAATCTTCCGCTTCTGCGCCTTGAAGTCGCTGACCACGTCGTCGCCTGCAAATGCCTCCTTGATGAGCTCCGTTTGCCGGAACATGCGGACGTTTCCTGTGCTGTCGTCACTGTGGTCGTCGTCGCTGGCCATCACGTCTCCGCTTATGTGCATGACCTTATCTAGGTCGACCAAGGTGGGGGCGTTTTTGTGGGGTCTGCTCAGCTGCTGCTTGTCCAAATGCTTGGCGATTTTGTTTGCAGATTTGGAGAGCTTGGACGACGTCTCGTCCACCACGTGCATCTTCTTCAGCTTGTTGACAGGAGCCTTGTCCACCGCCAACCACGGGTTTTCCGCTTCGTCTTGACTGAAACCGCCGAATTCGTCGTCGTCTTTGTCCTGCACCTGGTTTTCCTGGGCCTGGTTCTCCTCTTGGTTCTCCTCCTCCTCCACCTCAACCTCTGCTCCCTTAGCCTCGGCCCGTGCCTCCTCCATGGCCCGCTTTCCCTGCATGCGAGACACCAAGTTGTGAGCGTCATCGTCCCTGTAGTCATGTAAAACGTCCTCGTCCAACTCTTCCATCTCGGACTTGGCCGTGTTGACCTTTTGAGAGTAGGAGCGCCTGCCCTGGTTTTCCACGCGGTTGATGGAGTTGGCCTCGGAGTTCTGGAACTCCTCGATGCCTGAGGCGTCCCTCATGCTCCTCAAAAAGTCGAGCTCTCGCTGGTTCTCCTTGCGGCGCCTCTCGGCAGCGTTCTTCATGAAGTCCATGTCCAACACGCCCTTGCCAAGTAGCCCCCGCTCGCGGGCATCCTTCTCGTCGTTGTCCTTGGAGTACTCCCTCTCGATGTCGGAGATGTCCTCGTCACTCTGCTCTCCGTCCACGTAGCCCATCTGCTTGGCCCGCAACTGCTCGCCCGAGCGCAACATCTCCTCCAACTCGGCCCTCGACGACGCGTCTTTGGAAATGCCCGACTTGATCATGCTGCGAGCCCACTTGCTCTGGGTTTTGTGGCGCAACGACATTCGTTCCTCTGCTCGCCTCATGTGGTGGTCTTGATCGTCTTCCGCGTCACTGGCAGCGTCCTGAAGCAAGTGTGCGTCTCTCAAACGCTCCCTCTTTTTGATCTTGTGGTACTGCTTCGATTTGATCTTCTTGATGCGCTTGGCCCGCTGCTCGTCCCGGAACATCAACTCTCGCATGCGCCGCACCTCCAGGGTTCTCTGGATCATCTCCTCTTTGGAGAGCTTGGCGGCCTGAATCTGCTCGAACCGCTGCTCGTTACTCTCGTCAAGAAGCGCGCTCTGACTCAAGAGGGCGTGGACCTTGGACTCTAGTTCGGTCTTTTGGCCACTCTCGTTGACAAGGTGGAGCTCGGCTTCGTCTTCGGCTGGGTCGGCTTGGTCCTCCTCGTTCTTGGCCAATGGGAATTCGAGGTGGTCGGCATCGCGGATCTTGCGCACCGAGTCCTTCCACTTGGCTAGATCCTCCTTGGTCATTTCGTAGGCCGCCTTGCGGTCATGCCTTTCTTGAACGCGCCGCGGCAACGGCACAGCTAGCGGCGCCAGGCTTTTGCTGGCTTTGCTGGGGTCAAGGAGGGGTGCCACGCTGGCATCGGCTCCGCCCAACATGTCTGCTAGGCTGAGCTTTTGTCCCCCTGCAGGAAGCTCGTACTCGTTGTCGTCTCTCTTCTCCGAGATGAGCCTTTTGTGGCTGGCCTCTTTGGGGATGGCGCTGGCGATGGCGTGCCTAGTCGACTGAAGATCAACGTCGTCATTGTCCGAGCCACGAAGCAACTCCTCCTCGTCTGTTTCGGACTCAGAGCCGGACTCAGACCCGGACCCAGACCCGGACTCAGACCCGGACTCAGACCCGGACTCAGACCCGGACCCCGAGCCCGACTCTGACTCGCTCTCCCAGTTGTCATTGAGCACCAACTCATTGGTATTCAGGCTGCTGGCCAAGTCCTTGTCGTCGAGGTCCCATGCCTCGGAAAGAGTCACGAGCTGCGACTCGTCGATACTGGCGTAGCCGTCGTCGTCTTCGCCGTCCTCGGCGCCACTGGCGTCAGGGTCGGAGCGGCTCTTGCTGCGTCTTTCTCTAATGGTGTGAGAAAACTTGGTGTCCAAAACGTCGCCATCATGGTCGGACCCAAAGGCTTCATCGGAATCGAGTTCCTCATCGGTGAGCGGGTCGTTTTTGCCGCCGTGGGGCTCCTTCAGCAAGTGGCGGGCGTCTAAGATCCCGTCCCGAACGCTGAAATCGCCGTCGGAGTCCAGAGCAGAGCCGGAGGCGTAGCCGGCCTGCTGGCGCTCGGCGTGATGGAACGCATTCAAAATCTTGCTCTGCAGCCGCTTTTTCTGCAGCCTTTGCTTTTTCTTGGCCATGCTGGAACTGACGGGGGGCGATGAAGGAAGTGAATTGACCTGCGATGGGCGATGCCCTTGGGCCGCGCAGACCCACACACCAGAATACCAGAACACCCGCACACCAACAACTTCACAAGTTCACAACTTCACAAGTTCACAACTCACCACAAGTTCTCATCTTCAGCTGAACCGCACAGTGGCAGAGCGAATTCTTTATGGTCATGACTATCAAAAAAGCGCAGGTTTCATTCACAGACGGTTGAGAGAGTTTTTAAAATTCTCCATGCAGGGTGTTGGGGAAGGAAGGCACAGGATTCCCATAACCGGCAGGAAGCCCAGCCAAATCCCGCTCTGGGAGGGTTTCAAGAAAAAACAATTTACGCAGAAACTCCTCAGTTCGAGTGGTTAGGAATGGAAAACTCGGTCGATGGAAGTTGCCGCTGCTTTTCAGGGGGGTGGAGCCCGGGAGACCTCTATACCGGACCATGGGTGAATATCCGGTACTCGGGGTCAGGACATTGATGGGTTGAGACGACTGTACAGGATTTTTGACGTGGCAACTCTTGATAAACTTGACGTTGCAGCTCTTCCTGTCAAGATCTGGAAGTGTCCTGTTGGTTAAATGTTTCATGATTGCCAAACAGGGCAAGTGGTGGGGCTGAGAGGGCCAAAGATACCTGTGAAGCCAGAAGTACTCTCCAGCTTGAGTGGCAATGGAAATGCCATTCGGGTATGGACGATTAGGGGAATCGTCATGAACTTAGTGAGAACCAGTTGCCCGCTTTTAGGGCCATCCGGGATCTGGCGATGGCACCGTTCCAAAATGGATACAGAGGGATACAGGTCCCGATTTCCAGCAAGCTACACAGTCGGCAAGTTCCGCCTTGGTGAAGATACGGTTAAGACCCTTGCAGAAGCCAGTCAGTTAGTGTGGCGCCACTCTACTCCACCATCACTTGAAACCAAGAAGTGACCAACATTCAAGAATGCGGCGAATGCAACACATGGCTTATCCTCCCGGCCATGCAGAAATATCATATGCTATCCGAAACGTCAAATTTACCTAATCTTTGATGGATTTACACATGCTCTAAATGACAGTGTGGCATGTCCCTCGGGTGTCTTCATGATTTTTGGAAGCATAGCTTGGAGGAATACCGGCGTATTCAATCGTGCTTCCAACCTCCACATTCCCGTTTCTTCTTCCGGCATATAGTACAGCTTCAAACCAAGCCATCAAACTTTAGTCTCAAGCAAAGCCACAAGACTCCTTACATGAGTACTTCGGAGAATATGAAGGCTCTGGTTCGAATGTCACTTTGAGAAGATGCTTGCAAGGCTCCACCTCCAGGGAAGCTTATCTCTTGAGCGGCCCTCCGATAAGGAATGGAGCGGTCCACGACCAAATCGTCCGAGACCGAGGATATGAAAATGACGAAATGAAAAAGGCCTCCAAGTAGCGCCTTAATACTCGGCTCGTTGAGTACATTTCCCCC
>WFIW01000062.1:0-50089 GCA_009756535.1 Metschnikowia sp. UFMG-CM-y6306 | reverse complement strand
GATAGGTGGCTGGTCAGGATAGGTGGCTGGTCAGGATAGGTGGCTGGTCAGGATAGGTGGCTGGTCAGGATAGGTGGCTGGTCAGGATAGGTGGCTGGTCGGGATAAGCTGACCGGCTGATTGTGATACGCTTTTTCGACATTACTAGGGCCTTGGTCCCCCATGGTGGCAACGTCTGTATCTAGCTCAGAAAGTCGTGGCCAATTCATTTTCTCCGCCACCCTCTTGGAGTCCTTTGATTCCACCTAGGTGGCTAGCACCGGTTGTTCGTTTGAGCCATAGCTACGGCGGATGTACCTGTTTGAGCCATAACTATGGCGGTTGCTTTATTGCAGTACAGGCACGAAGCACAAAGCGGTATACTTGCCCTATTCTTCAACTCTTAGGTATGGGCGTCTCGTGAAGGAATGCCGATTGTTACAATGGCTAGTACGCCAAACCGCTTGCGCAAAGCGTTGAGATTTGACGAAAACATACATAGTATTATATAGGCGGCGATCAAGGATCAGCCTTGCCAAGACGAGTCTCACATTTTGAGTATATACAGTTGCTTCGCGGACCCGTCTGCTGAATACACCCGGAGAAGGTTAATTTGAAAGTGTCTGGTGGGTGCGCCGAGGCAATGGGACTATTGCCTGAGTCCTGACGTCGAATAGTGGGGCATGATCTGGTGCAAGCATGTAAATGGAAAAGCCATCAGCTCTTGCTCATGACATGCAGTTGCATTGGTCTTTGATCTGCACCTTGTCGTCATCTCTGAATCTGAGTCTCTGAATCTCTGACATCCCTTACCCTGCACTTATGTACCCTTCACCAGTCTCTGAGCTCTTGGAAAGAGCAGTCGGATGCTCCACCTTATATTCTATGTCTGTCCTTCTTGGCCGTGAAGAACGGCGACCAGATTCCTCTCACCGATTCGTTGTTGGACATGACCTTGTGGTTGAACTTGAAAGGAGAGTTTCCTGACCGCTTGATGAACTCAGCAAGCTTTTTGGTCACCTCCGCCGAGCTCATGTTGCGGACATCAACGGTCTCGTGGCTGCCGTTGTTGTAGTAGAACGTGCAGTCTGGATGTCCGTTCCGGCGCTGGATTTCAAACATGGTATCCTTGTTGTCGGCGACAAACTTGTGGAACGTGGCCGTTTTATGGCTAAGGAGGTCCCTGACGCCTTGCGACGAGCCGCCCCAGTTGCAAAAGCCAATGGAGACGCGGAAGCACGGCTTGACGAACGCTCCCACGCCATTTCGTGCTAGCGTGAGTTTGGGGATGGCTTTGACAGGCATAGCAGATGACGGGGTATGAGGAGGTAGCGAGTAGATGAGGGGTCGATGAGGGGTCGATTATGGTTTTGATGGGTCACTGACGGGCGCTAAGTATACGCTTATGAGGACGTGATGAGGACGTGATAAGGACGTGATAAGGACGTGATGAGGACGGGTTAGGTATGGTGCGCTTGAGGGAATTTTCGCGCGACCGCGGCGGTGCACGGGTGTCGAGGCTGCGCAAGGTGCACGGATCTCGCATGTTCAAGACGACCGCTTGGTTTATGCGCAGCGCTTACCCCAGGGCCTCTTTGCCGCCTGATTGAGCCGTTGTACGAGCATCGCCACTATAGCGGCTGTGAATGGTCGGGGCCCGCTGCACTCTTTCGAAAGGGGCAGCTATCGCAGACGCGGCTTCTCGAGGTGGCTACCGGGATAGCTTTCTAGCTGCTCCAAGTCCAAGGCACACCCCCAAACAGACGGACAAACTGGAAGAACAATTCGTGGACTAGGTAATGTGTACGGCATATTCCCCAGTAATACGGATCCGTCGAGGTCTAGTTCTTGACTTATCACAAGCGTTGTGTGCTTCTTGATGGATTAGACCAGGAGATGGACAGGTCAGAGGGATCAGAGAGACATAGGCAGACCAAAGGAGACGTTTAGGGACATAGGCAGTTCTAGGGAGACGTTTTGGACCTGGAAAACAATTTAGTACTTGGGAGGGAAAGGGAAACTGGTTAAAATCCAGTACTTGGATATGGAAACGGGAAGGTAATGAATGTGAAGACGTTGGAATAAGTTCTGGAAAAAGTTTTCTTTTTTTTATAACGTTAAACAACCCTGGAAGTGGACCAGAGATAGGGTTTAGGAATGGAAGACGCAGGTGAGTCCCCATCACCGCTCGTGGCTCGGGTCTAAGGTACAGCTCACTCGTGTACGTTTTAGACCAAAACAACCATATGCAGTGATCTGGCTCTTTGATTCTTTATGAAGTCCTCCTACAGTCTTGGCTGGGCAATGCCGGGATCGAGGGACTTGGGCTGTGCAGCTTGAGGCGGAAACAACACCGCCTGCGCATCTCTCGCACTCCATTATGTCTATCGGATACCCAGGCTGTGGAAGCAAGATTAGATGATAAGGCCCCAAAGGCCCGAATTCAAAGAGGTCTGGGAATTTCTTTTTCGGAGGATCAATGGACAATTCTTTCCGTCGGCCTTTGGCGGTGTCCGTGTGGAACTTATGCAATGATTTGCGTAAATCTCTGGAACAGCAACCGTTGCACACGCACGAAGCTTAGGAGAAGCCAAGAAATTCCTTAGAATTAGTTCGAAGGGGGAGAAGGCTATCCAAATTTATCGGAGGTTCCATTGAAAAGGTCTTGCCAGGCCATGACTTGGTGGAACCCGAGAAAATACTGCCTGCTGACGCAAACAGTTCTGACAAGAATGCAACTGGAGGAGCTGAAGAGCATTATGAAAAGCAGTAGGTCTATTATTGACAAACTACTCATTGCTGCACGGTCGCTTCGACATCAGGCCCATTGCTCTGAGTGTTTCAAGATACCTAGCACCCAAGTTGCAACACGTAAAGGCAGCGAGAAGTTCTTTATCTCCGCAAAACTGCAGCTTTGGGACTCACGTACGAGACCCAATCAGCTCATCAAATCAGTGCCTACTCGGATGCCAGCTATGCGTCGGAAACCAACCACCAGTTGCGGTCTATCACCGGTTCATGATTGTTGGATCCTCACCAGTAGAAGTCTATTACCGGATACATGATTGTTAATCCTCCAGTACTGTGGAGAAAACTACAAGCCATAGTAGCTACTTCTTTGATGAACTCGGAGTTGGTGGTCCTTTACACCGCCACTCAAGAATCATTAGGAAAAGAACCTATTAAGATTGGTCTGGACAAAATGACTTCAACTCTATGACAGGAGGCTATGGCCAAAAAATAGTTATTAAAATATAATATATAATATGTATAAATAAAGATAGAACATTATTATCACCTTATTTAATATTATTAATAGCAATTAGTATAGGTTTATTATTATTTCCTTTAGTCAATGATCTATTAGCTTATGTATAATAGTTACAAAGTTATTCATTACATTCCTTAACAGGCTTATGTTATGTTTTTTTGTAGTTGTTTACCGTCAAGTACTTAAGAGAAGGTGTATTTTTTGATGATCCTTGAAACAAGGGGATCATCCAGACTTGTATTAAACTGGCCCGTGGCGCATGAGGCGTCATAGCGAAGCGGTGGCCTGATTGCACCACTTTCAGCCGGCGGGGGGCACGATGGCTCCATCCTTGGCCGTGTCCCAATCTGGCTTATCCAGCCCAAAATGGCGCTTCGAGGCGGGTTTTGTTCTGCATCTAAGAAAACCACGACGTTGCATCGGGGTAATACCACGGCGCTGCATCTGATAAGGTGCAGCTGGTGCCATCTCGTCTGAGACTCGGAGGTAGTCGGTCGGATTTCACACGCCTCTCTCCAGGTGGGGGTAACGACGGTTTCCCTTGTACCGTATGTCGCAGGTTAATGGGTCTAACAGTGATCATAATAGATCATCTAACTCACCTAGAGCTTCTTTATTTTATTTCCTAATGGGAGGTGTAGCCTATTGTTTATTAGCTTCTTATTTTTTTATTTTCTGAAATCAAGAAGGCTGTCGAGGAGTCGATGTGGAGAGTGGTAGTGTTTTGGTGGCCACGCGTAGGACAGAAAAGACCAGTTGCTGATCCCGAACCTAGGAAGCCCCGCGAGGCTGATTACCAAAGTGGTTGACAGGACCAGGGCAAGAATGCCAGGGACATGCAATAATTCCCTGACTGCTATGGCCGTAAGGGTGGGGGCCAGTATTGGTGCCAGGGATAGCCTTTGGTCTGGGTCAACCATTTGGAGGGCTAGCCATTTGGTTAGGGTTTGCACTAAACCTTCACCAACCTCTCCGACCAGTTCTTGGACTAAAAAGAAGCTCTGGTCACTTTAAGGGTCACATTAAGAGGTTCCCAACATTCGCAAAAGAAAGAAATACTTGTTTCGGGACCATAGCCCTCACAGCTGGCAAAAGCCCTGTCCAAGTGGCACCGTGAAATCTTTAGCGGTCACCGTAAAAACCCAGTCTAGTTGGACTGAGAGGCACGGGTTAACGAGCGCGTCTCCCTCAAGCACGCCCCAGCTTGGAGGAAATTCACTAGCTGTTCTGCCCCACATTTGCCTTGGGCAAAGGGGACTTCCCGTTTAGGAACGCATACGCTTGTAGTAGCTTCGGTGGATCTATGCTCACCCACAGAGCTATTGAGTACTGTATGCAGTCGGCGCCAGCTGACGTTTGAAACTCGGGCCTTCAAAAACAAGATGCGGTTCGGCCCGCGGGCTCGGGCGCCTCATAGTAGCATGCTCCACGTTGACTAAGCGCATCAAGTTTATGCGCGCTCCCAGCCTTCGCGGGTGCAAATTTGCACCCACCGCGCAGGGCTCACAACCGTCCCGTGCACCCGTGGGATGAAACCACCCTAGCTTCACATTAATCTCCTGAGGCTATATTGGGAGTCACCCCTGATCCCAGTAGGCGTGGGCGAAAGCGGTGCCTAAAATAAATGCATTTGTCTATCATGGTTTCGGACGAGTTCAGTTGAGGACCCGGAGTAAGTGCTGCGCCTTTTAAAAGAGGTGATTAGTGTTAGATCCACCATGGGTAGAGGGACAAATGGAGCCTCAGGCGCCACTGGACCTACGGATAAGCCTGATTGGGACTAGCCCAACACCCCACTTCTGCCAAGAATGGCGCCGTTGTGCCCCCACGCCGGCTGAAAGTGGTGCAATCAGGCCCCCGCCTCGCTATGACGCCTCATGCGCCAGGGGCCAGTTTCATATAAGTCTGGGTGATCCCCTTGTTTTAAGGATCATCACAAAATACACCTTCTCTTAAGTACTTGACGTTAAACAACTACAAAAGAACATAACAGTTTAAGTAATTTAATTTTGGGTATATTAGATTTTTATTCTAAACCTCCTAATAGTGATATTAATATTTTAGAATTGTTGCGCCCATTTAGACCTTAGGAGTCATCATGGAAGCCAGACAGGAGTAAGGTGCAAGCACATAACGGTGTCTACTTAGTTGAAACTGAAAACTACTAGTGAGTCATGTAGCATCGTCAATTATATGACCTTCTCTCTGCATAAGCTGGAGCACATACCTAGATTGCGTACCAATTAGGTACTCGGGCGAAAGCCACTCTCCAGAGTTTTTTACACCCCTCTTATTGTTTTGAATTTTCCACATATCCACTGTTCTAGAAGGTCATAGAGCCCTCTTTTGGTGCACCTTCCGGTATAGGTTTATTCTACTCCTACATTATTGGGTCTTCACTGGCGCACATTTCGGGCTTCATCACTATGGATTAGACCTTGACTGTTTCTCGGAGGTCATGGAAAGAGCCGGATTTGGCAACTTTTCAGGATTTCAATGTGTCTATCTAAAGGGCAGTCGGTGTCACGGTTGTATCTACCTTGATCAGATCCAAAATGGGTAGCGCACTACCCATGGATACACAATTGACCTGCGGCGTGTGGTTGCAAGGGGAAACCATCGATAACCCACGTCGAGAAAGGCGTGTTCAAACCTAACCGCTCACTTTCGTTAGCATGTCGTGGCTTCCTCGACTCAGCCTCGCCACAGATACCCTTTCCGGCTCACACCAACCCCATCGGGATCAGGATTGCCAGCCAGCTAAAGGTGGCTTGTTCCTTAAAACAGCCTGAAGCCAGCGCGATCGGGCTGAACAGTTTTCTGTATAAGTAGTAGTGGTCCCCCTTGTTTTGGGGACGATCAACGAATATATCTTCTCTTAACTACTTGACGTTAAAACAACTACAAAAGGATCTGACACGAGTAGTATTAGAACACCTTTTTATATTCATCTTTATGATTCAAGTTACAGCGGTTAGACTTACAGACCGTGAGAAAAGGTGCTCCCTTTGAAAACCGTGGTATTTACCGGAACCGCGGCTTGGTTGAGAGACGTCGGCTATAGCTTCACGTCCCGAAAGTCAGACGGAAACCCCCATGGAATCAAAAAAGTGTAGGTTGACAAAAAGTGGTGCATGACGAAGTAAAGGAAACCTTTGATTTAAAGCGCAAGAAGGAGGATAGGGACGATGTTTTCTTGAGGGTGTAAAGACGCACCTGGTAGAAGCGGTATTTGCGGACAAGAAGGATAAGGATAAGAAGGATAAGGATAAGAAGGATAAGACAGTTAAAAGATGGTGTTATGGACAGTCTAGGGAGGCAGATAAAATAGTAAAATTGGGCATTATTGACCAAAGTAACTCTATACGTTATAGCTTAGGACAATTTCATCTCCTTTCCCTTTTACTTTTCTCGATTCATCTCTCTTCCCTATAGTAAGCCCAACAGAGTTTTATAACAGATGGCTAGAGTACATTTTTCACCAGATTTGCATTATTTCGGGCATCGTTTCTGAATGAAGTTGTCGCAGCCGTAGACACGCTGCCGGCTCTAGGGTCTTAGAAAGTGCCGATGCCGTAGAACGCCGCCCAAGCGGGGTTCGTCTGGCTTGACGGTCTAAACCGTGCCTGTTTAATCTTTGACTATGGTCTTGAATGGTGGCCTTGGTGGTATCAATATGGTCGGTCTGGTCTTGGTCTGTTCGTGATGGGCCTTGATTTCGGTGTTTTTGATGCTATATTATATTCTATGTTTACTTGGTCACACAATTGATAAGAGACCAGCGGGTCCTAAGCCAGAGGGCCGGGATTTTGCACGTGGTCTATGCGAGTATTCCGACCACATGAAGCAAGGCCCGCCAGCCGCATTGGAGTAGACTGACTGGTTCTGAGTTGTCTGACTCTGAGTTGTCTGACTCTGAATTGTCTGACTCTGAGTTGTCTGACTCTGAATTGTCTGACTCTGAATTGTCTGACTCTGAGTTGTCCGACTCTGAGTTGTCTGTAGTCTGGACTGTCCGCAGAACTGTCCGCAGCCTGCACTGGCTGACGTACTCTATCAGCTCCACAAGGCTGCTGGCTTGTGCTAATGCATGAAGAATCTCTGGCCAGCTAGTCCACACGCCGCACCAGGGAAATGGCGTCGTCGTTGAGGGCCTCCTCGGTGAAGGTGTCCGGATCCACGCCGTTGGGCACCTTGAAGAACTTGTTCTTCCAGAAGCCGTCGGCGCCCATCACCTCCTTCACCACCAACGTGTAGCCGCCAAGGCGTGGCAACACACGGGTCCAGAGCGCCCAGTACACGGCGCCCACGAAAAAGATGCCCCACGTGACCACCGGGTGGATCCAGTAGGGCAACGACTCGTACACGGTCTGGCCGCCGGTGGGCGGAATGTAGGGCGCCACAATCAAGTACAACGACAGAAGCGAGAAAAACACCACCACGGGGAACGGCGTGTTGATGGGAGGCGTCCAGGTGCGGCGGCCGCGGTGGGCCGACCACTTCAAGTACAACAATCCGATCCCCACAAAGGTGTTGACCACGTTCAACGGGTACGAGATCAAGTTCAAGATGAAGTTGTAGGCGTCACCGGGCGGAGGCGCCAAGATGGTGATCACGCAAATCACCCAGTGCTGCCACAACCCCACGAACGGCGTGTTGAAGGGCCGTGAGGTGGCGAAGAAGCGGGAAAACGGTAAGCTTCCCTCCCGCGCCAACTGCTGGATGATGCGGCCCTGCGAGAAGATCACCGCCAACACATTGCCCAAGGTGGACAACGCCACGAACACGGCCGAGGCCTTCTCAGCCTTGGGCCCAAACGCATAGCGGAAAAACAAGCCCGCCGCCGTGCGCCCGGACTGGCGGATCTCCTCGGCAGGCACCACGGCAAAGTACGCCACGTTGACCAAGAGGTAGAGCACCGTGATGATGCACAAGGCCGTGGGCGCCGCCACCTTCAACACCCGCACGGGGTTCTTGCACTCGCCCAACGCGTAGTTGGCGTTGCTGTAGCCCACGTACGACCAGATGATGTTGTACAAGGCATTGACCACGCCGAAGCCCGAGGGCGAGGTGCCCAGGAAGCTGTCGGTGAAGTTGCCCGGGCTCTTGAAGTTGTTTGTCTTGATGCCGCCGCCGAGCGCCACCCAGCCGGCCACGGAGATAAACAAGATGATGGCCACCTTGAAGACGCCCAACACGTTGGCCAACATCAAGCCGGCCTTGACGTGGAGCCCGTTGAGGAGAAATGCAAAGGTGATGACGCCCACGCCGATGGCACGCGTGTTCCACTGCGTGGCTTCCACGCCGGCCGCGGTAAGGAGAAACTCGCCCGTCACGATACTGTTGCCTGCGGCCCAGCCGAGGAAGAAAATGTACGCGGCGTACATGGCCGTGACGAAGAACTTGGGCTTGGTGTAGATGTACTCGAGGTAGTTCTTCTCGCCACCGTTCTTGGGGATGGCCGACCCGAGCTCCATGTATGTTAAGAGGCCTGTGAAGGCGATGATGCTTCCCACCACCCATAGAATCAACGACGTGCCCACCGACCCGGAAAGCGACAAGATGGTACTGGCGGTGGAGAAGACTCCTGCGCCGATGATCCGGTTGGTGATCAAGAAAATGGCTGACACCACGCCGATGTCCTTTTTGTTCTGGTCGATGTTGACCACCGCATTGGCTTCGAAGTCCTCTGTGTTGTGGAAGGACGCGGAGTCCGACTTCTTCTCCTCCAACTGCGACATGGTGTTGATGATGCTTCTGGACCGAGCGCCAGGCCGCACGCCGCCTTACCTATATATACTGGAGGCCTTCCTTGCGCGATGCACAAAAAGAAACTGTGGCTATGGGCGCGCGCAGCGATGCCCGTCGAGCCTACGTGTGTGCCGGTGCCGGTGCACCTCGCCAAACGCACCATGCACCTGGCGCTATATGCCGGCGCCCATCTTCTCATGCGCGCGCCATCGGGCTATTAGGAACGGCGTTGTGCGCTGGGCATGCGGCGTTAGCGCTTACATGGAAGGGCGTTTGCAGAACATACGCTGTTTGCACGGAACATCAGCTGCTTGCACAGAACATGAGCTGCTTGCACGTGACCGTGGCTCGGCACGGGCCCCGCTCCTGGGGCTCGAGGAAGCCTCGGGGAAGCCTCCAAAACGCAGCGGCTGCGGCTCGGCCCCGGGCGCTGGGCCCTAGACTGCCACGGCCAACCCCTCCAAGAACTACTGAATGTGGCTTCGGTGCGGTGCTGTGGCTTCCAGAACGCCACTGGCGGCATTGCTTTTTATCGTCTCATCGCACGTGACGTCGCGCCGCACGTGACTGCGCCACCACCGGTGGTGTCATTGGAAAAATATTTCTTATCGGCGCACGTGAATGCATGTGTCACGTGATGGGACCAGGCACGTGACCGCGCCCTCCCGGCCGGTGGCGCGTCCCCACGAAAAAGACATACCCCCGGCGCACGTGACACCGCGAGCCCCGCGACACCGCAAGCCACGTGACACCGCAAGCCACGTGAGACGGCACGTGCACGCGACTGGGCGCCCCTGATCTTATCTTATCTCATTTCCCTTAGCTATGTACTAACCCTATGCCTTGACGGCTGCCCTCAACTGCGCCTCGGCGCTGGCCAAGCTCTCGGGCGTGCCGACCAAATAGATCACGTTGGAGGCCTCCTCGGACGTACGTGGCACCATGATGAAGGCGCCCGTGTCCTTTCTCATCTGCAGAATCTTGGAGCCGAACGTGCCCACAATCCGGGGTAACGCCCGCTTGTCTTGCACGTAAGCCCAGCCCTCGACCGTGGCCGCTTCGGCCATGGCCAACTGCTCCTTGAGAATTTGGGCGGCCTTGGCCGTGGCCTCTTCGCTGCCCACCAACCGACATGGAATGGTCTTGCCGTCGGCGTCGGACGACCGCACCAAGGGCCGTGTGACAAAGTTGAAGGCGTCGTCCGTGACCGTGCCCTCGGGCGCAGCCGGCAACGCCCGCTTGTTCAACTTCTGAGCGTCCTTGAGGCGGTTGCCGTGGCGCACCTCCACGCCAAGGTCATCTCTCAAGGTCTTGAAGAGCGTGCCGCGCGAGGTCACCACGGAAAACACCGCGGCGGGAATGTGCACCTCGTCGTTCCACTCGTCTCGGGTGAGTTCTGCGAGCTTGGCCTTCAACTGCTCGATCTGCTCGGGCAAGCCATGCAACGAGATGTCGGAGGAGGAGCTCTCCTGGCTGGGGATGTTGATGCGCACGCCAAACTCCTCCTGGAGGGCCGCCCGCGTGGACCCGCCGGGTCCGATGATGAAGCGGTGCTTGTCCTTGGCCACGTGGCACGTGTCGTCCACCAGGGCCTCGCGCTGGGCCACAAGCTGCTCCACCTGCGCCACCAACTTGTCCACAATGGCCTTGTCTCCCTCGAAAACAACCTCGCCCAGCCCCAGGCCCTCTTCGGGGACCGTGATCAACCGGCTGTACTGCTTGCGCGACAAGCCGTCTCCGCCGGCCTTGGAGATCATGCCGCGCATCACCGAGCCGCCCGGGCCGACCAAGTCGCGGATGTACTTGGGGTTGACCGTGAGCGTCTTGGTGATGGAGTTCTCCACCTCCGAGACCGTGGCGCGGATCTTGGCCTCGGCCTCCGAGAGCGCGGCCCGCGAGCCCGTCAACTCGAGCCCGACCATTCCGCTCTCCTCCTCTTGCTTGCGGTCTCCCGTGAACCGGTATTCAATGCCAGTGGCCGCAGCAATGTCCTTGATGTTGTTGCTGTCTTTGCCAAGCACTCGCGAGATGGCCTTGGTGGGCACCTGCACAATGCTCGTGAGCCCGTTTTCCTTCTCATACTGGTGCAACTGCTTCAACTCGTGCTCCGCGCGGGCCACGGCCTTGGAGCTGCCGCGGATGGTCACCTCATGCTCGTTGGCGGGGGCATCGCTGTGGCCGGCCTGCAGCTCCGAGGGGAACCGGATCTTGACGTTGTAGCGGTCCTGCAACCGGTTGATTGCGGAGAAGCTGGGGCCGATGATGCGCCGGTGGTAGCGGTTCTCGATTTGCATGCGCACCAACGTCTCGTCGGCGAGCTTGGCCGCCACCGACGCGAGCGCCTTCTTGGCGCCTTCGGCGTTGCGCCGGATTCCACGGATGGTGATGCCCGTGCGCGCGCTCTTGTCCTCGTCACGTGCGTCGCGCTCGCGGGCGTCGCGCTCGCGCTCAACCTCCAACTCCACGCCGTACTCCTCGCGGAGGCTGTTCAACCCGGCGCCACCTTTGCCAATGACGCGGGACAAAACAAATGTGGGCACCTCCACCACGGTGCTGTATCCGCCCTGAGAGCTGTACTCGCTGGCTTCGGCCACAATGTCCAAAAGCTCCCGCGTGACCTCCTTCACGTGTGTTTGGAGCCCTTGCACGTACACCTTGTCCGCGGCGGTGGCAGTGCCGTCGCTGTGCAAACGCACATGCACCGAGTCCTTGGGCACGCGGGCCAAAACAGTCCGCAATGTGGAGCCGTTGGGCCCTTCGATGTACTTCTGGCTGGCGGCCGGCACGTCCAACACCTCGGTGGTGAAGTTTTTCTGCAACTCGTACACGGGCACGAGCGCCTGCATGCAGTCCTCCAACACCGAGGACTCGGCGTCGCCAAAGTCGTCCAAGTCGGCGGGCGCATCGGAGCCGTAGTCAAAGAGCATGAGCTTGCCGTCGAGCGTCACGTGCTTGGCGCCGGGCACCGCGTCCAAGGCCGCAGTGAATTTGTCCTCAAAGAACAAGTCGAGGTCGGAGATCTCGCGGGTCTGGTCGGGGGTGACGGCATTCACGGCGGACACAATGGCACGGCGCGTCTGCTTGGCGGTGGGCGAGTCGGCGGACTTGACAATGATCTCCACGGGAAGCGCAGGCGGATCGTGGGCCAAGGCCAAGTCGGGCACGTTGATGCGCACCCCGTGTTCGGCCGCGATGGCCGAGAAAACGCCGTATTTGGTGAACATGGCTGCGACCGCCCGCACGTGTGCGAGGTTGCCCTTGTGGGCCTTGCTCATGTCCAACACTTCGATGCAGTAGTCGGCGATGGCGGCCTTGGCGGCCTTTTGAGCAGCGAAGATGTTCGCCTCCTGGCCAACAAACTGCACGTCCCGGTCGCCCTCGGGGCGGATCAACACCAGGTACTGCTCCAAGATCTCGTCCGTGGGCAAGAGCTGGTGCTGCGCCACGGGGATCTGCACCTTCAACGACACAAGGCTCAGCTCGAACGCATCCAAAGCGGCCCGCACCTCCTCGCGTGCCTCCAAGGCCTGGGCACGGTCACCCAGAATAATCACGGCGGAGCCGGCCTTGGCCGAGGGAAGCGTGAATTCAAGCGAGCCGTCTTCGTGCGCCTTGTCCACTAGCTCCTTCAAAGCAGCCTTGGCAAACGCGCGCATCTGCTCGGAAACTGCCACCTTGATTTGCAAGTTCTTGGTCTCCTCCTTGACAATCTCCAAGATGAGCTGCTTGGCCTGTTTGCAGCCTTCGGCATCACCCTCCAAGGTCACGGGCACGGTTTGCGCGAACACATCATCGGCATCCAACTCGCCGTCTGCGGGCGAGGGGCTGGCGCTAGGGTCCACCAGCCCAATGTCGATCTTGGTCTCGGTCTGCGCAATGATGGGCTTCAAGGTACGGCCCTGGGCGCCAATCACCTTGGCCCGCACTTTGGCGGGAATCTGGAACGAAATGGCAATGGGCTTGGTCAACTTGCGGATCACCAAGCGCTTGGCGTTCTTGACCTGCTCCGGCTTGCCCGAAATCAAAAACGTGCGTCTCTTGGTGTGCTGGGAAATCGTACACTCGATGCTGGCTCCGGTGGCGGCCTTGATGCTGGTCAAAATCTTAACGAACTCGGGTCTGTTCACATTCAACTGGTCCTCGGCGTCCAACGAAAACGCTTCCTGAAGGGTGGAGGATTTGAACTTGGCCGACTTGAGTGCCTCGGCGGGACGGGGCGCCAAAGCGGGCGTGGGCACCCCCAGGGGTCCGCCTTTGGACAGCGGACCCCACGAGGTGGTGGCGGAGGCGCTAGCGTGCGAGCTGGCGCCGCCACCCAACACTGGAAACGCCGACTGGTCGCCCAACGACTTAGCCGGGCGTTGCTCGACGTCGGGCTTGCGTCTGACAGGGGCATCCTCGGGGTCGGCCACGTATGTGCCATTCACACGAGATGCAATGATTTCTGCAGGAGTAGCCATGTTGATTTGGGCTGGACAGGGGGGACAAGACTAAGAAACTGGGGGTCAAAAACTGGGATCCTGCGGGCCAAAGAGAATTCCGGGGCTAGCAAAGATAAACAGGGGACTCTTGAACGCGTCAAAGAGAGATACAACGGATAAGACGGGGGTGCTGGGAGCAAATGGTTGTTCCGGTGACGGATCACGAAAACAGGTGGTTGGTTAGGTTACATGAGGGTGAATTTTCAGCGCAAAATTAACGAGGGCGCCGTGCTGCATGCAGGCCGCGCTAGTCTGTGAGTGCGCCAATTTCCCGAGCCTCGTGTGCAGGTCTCTGCTCTGTATGCCGGCCGTCTAATTGGACACGCGAACGCCAGTGATGTGGCACCAGACCTTTTGTCTAGCCGGGCGACGTGTCCAAGCGATGGTCTTTCCTGGATGCCCGAGTAACCATTGTTTTTCAGTGCGCCCCACGTATCAAAGAGGGGATTGGGTAATCAGGTAAAAATTGGATACTGATTAAAGAATTTCTTTAACCTGGAAAGGAGGCACTAAAGGTTCTTTTTTCTCTCCATCACATTCGTACTCTTGGGCTGCAGACAGGGCTCCAAGTCTTAATTATTGCAGAGCGGGTAAACATTTTCTGCAGCTTGGACTCCCTCAGGCTTTGTCAATCTAGGATGTTTTATTCGGTGATTGGAGGACATCGAGCCCAAGTTCTGAGGCGAAGCCAAATTCGGAATGTGAATATGACCGTGTAGTCACTATAAATCTCTCACTGGAATTTGCGGGAAATGAATATCAATGTTGTTCGTAAATCTTTGCCGTCTTTGTATAGTTCACGTTGGGCCAATTAGGTGTGAAGAGAAAAGCATCACAGGGCCTTTTAAGCCCTAAGAGATTAGCCGCATATAGTGATTGCCAGAAAATGAACTGATTTCTGCGTCAGTATGGTTAAATCAATAAGGTCCTGTCTCCATCCTGGATTCCACCATGCAGCCGTATTTTGGAAAGGCAGTTGAGTATAAATTCCCCTTCCTGTTTAGACCCAGAAATTCTCTGCTCGCCAAATGTTTCATTTGAAGTGCCCGCTTAAGTTTGTGTCGGCCAGACGCTTCTCTATATTTCTTCAAAGGCACTTGTCTATATTTCCTCCTTGAACTTCCATATTTCCTCCTTGACTTCCATATATCCTCCTTGACTTCCATATATCCTCCTTGACTTCCATATATCCTCTTTGACTTCCATATTTCCTCCTTGACTTCCATATTTCCTCCTTGAAACTCGTTGCATATTTCTTCCCGGTACTAGCACATTACCCACATAGACTGAAAGCACTCCCGAATCCTGTGTATCCTTTGCTCGCCTGAAATTAGGCACGGCTATATATAGCTCCCAAACCTACCCCTTGATATGAGTATGGATCACTTGATTCCAGCTTGCTTGAACCCATAGAATAAGCTTCAAGCCATGTGTTCGGATCCCTTTGTTGTGAGGAGATCCAGGATCTTGGATCATGTACATGTCGAAAAGCCACTAGTTATACGTCCCTCTGAATCGTATCATGCTGTGTCAAAGCACTTGGCGGGTACATGCTCAACGGCTTAAGATAGGGAGTGATGTGCGCCAGCTCTAAAGTCCCACGTGATACCGGATTGACTTCGGGTGCAGGTCGAGGAGATATAAACCCCCGACCGCGCACATCGCTTGGGGTCTCGTATGGTACTACTTAGCTATCCTTGTACATAGAATATACTGAAACACAGGCTGAATGGTGAGTGGCACCGCGTGACGGAAATTCAAACTGGTATACGAAGTCGCCGCTGCAGAAGTTTCTCGATAGTCAATGTCTTCGGGTAGGGAATGTCTTTTTGCAGCCACCCCGTATTTGTTATCATCTTCCCATGGACACCTAGACTCCCACGGATTTGGCACCAGAGAAACTGGTGACTGGTAAACAGGTTTCTTCTTCATGTGCCTTCATCTCAGCGTTACATGGTTCTTTCTAGAAGATTCAAGCTGACCTCTGTCAGCTAATGACGGTGGAATATTTGATGGGCGGTCTCACCAATGTTACCGCACAGGATGTCTTGGACTGGAGCTTCCCTTGGAAATGTGTTTGGAGCACCATCGGTGGTATCTTGCCACTCTGGAAAATCCGTGGTTTGCTCGGAGGCAACCTAGGACCTGCCTCAGACTCCTTTCTCGCCTAAAACTAACCTATTTGGGACCTTTCGGGCTGCAAAGGTGCCAGAGCCCTGACGCGGCTGGGCCGTTCTTCCTAACCCAGTGCAGGGGCGCTCATTTTCTAGGGTCAAGACCATCTGCTTGTCAGACAAGGCGTGTCAGAAGACGAAAATGTTTGGTGGCCATGGCATGTACTCGATACTGGCTACTTTGCACTCTGGGGCATTCGGTAAAGTTTCGGAAAGTTCAGATGTGCAGAGCAGTTGCGGAGGAATTTTCCAAAACGTCAAAAGGTCGACGTCCAAGTCTCATGAGATGGACTCGGTTCAAAGGCGAAAAACACGATCACGCCGCTCCAACTTGTCCCAATCAAAGCACCCATACATACATGGACTCGCTTTAACTGTTTGGTCAAAACCCTGGTCTCTTTATGAAGTCGAGTTTAACACCGGGATTCATAAAGAGAGCAAGAGGTTCGGTCATTAGTGCCCTGGGTGGCTGGCTCAAAAGCAAATGAATTTGAGATATGCAAAAAGGAGAGTCCATTATTAATATGATGAGACTTACTTAGGAGCAAATATACTTCCAAATCCTATGTCTTCCAGGGTAGTGCACTACTCATAGGTATCAGATGCACATTGAATACAAGCGGCGTTCAGATTGGCCCGATTGGGATAGTTTCCCGGGACTACGTGCCGGAGCTGTGGTGTGATTTCGGCAATTTCCTAATGAGCTGTGGATGGTCTTACTTTTTCTGACTTCATCAACAGATACATCCTCTAAGCATTGGGTGTCACCAAAGGATCCAACATTTGCCTCTTGGGGCAAGCAATGCTTATTATTCAAGTTTCCGGTATTCGAGTGCCATGGAATCTCCGAAAGTTTCTGTTTCTTTAGCCAAGTGCTGAGGAAAATTTTGTTCCATGATGACCTCACAAAACGAGCAAAATTCTGGCTCGCCCATCCAGAAAGGTTCTTCGGATGGGTCATGTGCCTGTTTTGGGTGCGCGGCTCGGGCGAGGCAGCTTCTGGGTAGTTTTGGCCGAGTGGTCACGTGTTTGCCTAAAGATTGTGGGAAAAGAGCCTCGCATAGGGTTTGAAGCTGAATGCGCCGGGCGTAAAGTCGCCCACCTTCATGGTCGTGCGATTGTCCACCTTCGGCACCCAGATTGTCATCAATGGAACTACAGCGACGGTCCGCGTGACAAAACACCCCGATGGTCGTTTGCGGCTGGAAGTCCCTGTATCCAGTGGTTAAAAGACAGGAAGCAAACACACCGCGTTGAAGAAGTCCTTTCCCGATTCGGGCGGTGATCAAGATCACCAGCGAGAACCGAATAAAGAACACCGATCTATGGGGCCGCAAATGGCCGACTGGCGTGGACTTTTCGACGGGTCTATCCTAGCTAGTTTGTATGGGTCGCAATTGATTCACTTCTTTTACGGAGTGTTCTGTAACCGGCCCACAATCTTGGTGTTTTTGCTACGTATGTTCTTTCCGAGATTTGCCCCTCAAGATCAAGAGGTTCAAAGGGCCTTCTTGGTGGTCGACACTGGCCAAGCTGCCGACCTGCACAAGCTGCGAAATTTGCACCCAACCTAACCTGTCATCTTGGGTCTAAACTCAGAAACAAATAGATGAATGTGGTTTCTACTACTCCTAGCACTATGGAAGGTGTATTCGTAAATTGCTAAAACAGGGGGATCGTGCGGGTATTTAAAAGCGCTGGCCAAAGCTGTACCACTTTTGGTTCTTATGGCGAGACACTGTCCAGACCGAGCTATTCTGGGAATACACCTAGCACGGGTGCAATACCAACCAGGATCCAAATTGGCAAAGAACCACTTCCAGACCAGAACCACTGCCACACCATCCTGTACACTTGCATGGGCAATTCCCTTAGCCGCACATGGCAGCAAACAGCACCCACGGGCACCGCTCCACTCATGGGTTGTCCAATACTTCAAAAAAGCCTAGGGCAAATCTCAAAACGCCTTGCCGCACCGGTAAGGGCTTGGGCAAACTTCCGGCACTTCTGGCAAACTTCTTCATGTTGGCTCGTACCCTACGAACAGTACGTACCTTCATTCGCCTGATTCAGGCAGTTTGTCCGCTTCGACGGATCAATCAAGTCGCCACTCTAAAGCTACGTTCCGTACGAAGAACCTAGCAAGCGGGGCCCCGGCAAGAATAAACACAACAACAACAACGTCATCATCATCATCATCATCATCAACAACAACACAGCCAAAACAAGTCGAAAGGCAAACAAAATAAATCACCCAATGGGCTGCGCAATCGAAAAGCTGTCAACAACCGATGATACGCCTTCCGTCAAGTCTCGTTCTGTTCAGAGCTCCCTCAACCTCTTTTGTTCCAGCTTAATGCATGACGATTAAACTACTTGTCAGTTTGTCTTGGACTCTGGTAGTTCAGTTCATCTTGTTAAGGACATTGGTCTTTTGGACCAGTTCAAAATGACCATACCGTGTCCCTACCGCTGCCAATAGACCACTTTATCGTCTAAGAGTATTGGGTGTCGTATTAAATTTAGAACCATTATCCACATTCGAATCTCGGTGTATTATGCCCCGGATGCCCAATGCACTACTCTTGCATGTCATTCCTGAGCTTACTGTTCATTATCGAAAGACTCAGGACGGCCACGAACACCTTATGTTATGCATGCTGCTGAATCCCTGACTACTCCTCCGACCGTTGTCTCCTCTTCTAACAGGACGGTCGCCTTTGGTCTCCCATCATCTTGAACCACCAAATGCTACAGTGCCTACAGTGGATACTGTACTGATGGTGCCACCTGCCTCGGAGTCATTGCCTTTGGAACCGCGGGAGTTACCCTCTCCCCTGTGGAGAGAGTGGCATGCTCGTCTTGGTCACCCAAGTGCCTTTGCTCTTCGTCACCCAAGTGCCTTTGCTCTTCGTCACCTCAAACGAATCCGCAAACTTTATTCCGGCATCCAACATGTTCTGCCTGCCGATCGAGATACGTGCAGCTTACCTAAAAGCACGCATCGCTACCCCAAGGAAAGTGTCACTCATCAAATCTACTGGACGCCCCATTCACATACGGTCGTTTGGTACCGATCCTACTTCCGTTATCGAGCTGGTCGTGGCCATCGATTTTTCACTCCCTGGCCTCATCGCTTCTTTCTCCCTCACCTTCATGGTGCTTGACTCGCGCATCGCACCTGTCCTCCTTGGCCGAGACTTCTGGCAAAAGTATCAAAACCTTTGCCAACCCGGCGTTAGATCTGAATACAATGGATTGCCCATTCCAACTTTACCACCCACTGCTTGCCTTGAAGACCTTCCAGCACCACCGAACACCTCCCAAATCAGCACTCCGCTGAACATACCGGCTACTTTCCTTGACATGCTCGACACTTTCAAACAGAATGCACCCGCCACGAGACTCCCCCAGTTCGGCCCGACGACTATCGGCCGACGACTATCGGATTCGCATCAAACCTGACGCAGTTCGTGTTCACAACCGCCCCGTCCCACAGTACTCTTTGGCGGCCAGAGAATTTCTTCACCAAGAAATTGATCGACTTTTGGCTACCAAGTTCATTGAAACTTCACATGAATCCGATTATGTGGTGGCTCAACTCGTTCCTAAGAAAACAGGTAGTTTTCGAATCGTATTTGATTTTCGACCAGTCAACGCCATTAATCAGCCCATGCCAACCTCACTTGCTTCTTTCCGCTCACTCATGCCAGGTCTCGCCCACGCCAAGATTTTTTCTTCACTCGATCTCAAGTCTGGCTACCATCAGTTACGCATTCACCCGGAAACCAAACCCTACACGGCTCCCTAGTTGATCGCCCGTTTCAGATTCTACATTGTGAGTGGTCCTTTGACAATCCTCCATCGTACGGCTAACCACGTTACTTCCTAACTATTGTCGATCGCTACTCCCGGTATACTGCTGCAATTCTTGGTGAGTTCAAGCATCAGGCGGTCGAAGCGATCCGACGTTTCATGGAGGTTTCGCTTTCGGAACTCGGAAGCACCTATCCACGAGAAGTTCGTACGGATAACGGTCTGGAGTTTCAAATGACGCTTTGGCTGACTATCTTCTCAAACGAGGTATCACGCAAAATTTACGGACACCTACCCGACTTACCAGAATGGAACTGCTGAACGCATGAACCGCACTATTCACGACTTCTGGCCAACTTCTGGCCAACTTCTGGCCAACTTCTGGCCAACTTCTGGCCAACTTCTGGCCTACTTCTGGCGTTTTGAGTATTCATCACTGGACAATAAAGACAAAGAGAAGATGCCACGTTGCTGAGGCCCAGATGATCGACCTGCAAAGACACTTGCTGAGTTGGGGAGGTTTCATTATGGAGTGTCATGACCCATGAGTTGACTCACATGTTGACTCAGAGAGTCTGTCGTCTTGGAGATGCAGAGTGCCTAGTTGAAAAGATTTCAATACGCACCCAACCAGATTCGTTTTGTCCTTGAAACCTTGGCCAACGACTGGGTAAAGATGGTTGGGGGCCGCTGCTACCGTTGGACCTTGTCTTCCACACAACGTAACCACACGCGCCTCTGCCGGAGAGGGGCCTATTAGAGGCATGGCTTGTCTTTCATGACTGTGAGGCAGATTTCAAGGTTGGGGCCTTTGAAGAAAATCAGTCCAATAGGGGCAACTTCGCCCGGGTCAAAATGACTGCATACTGGACCTTCCATCCACTTGCGGCAGAACTTTTCCTAATCATTGGAACAAGACGAAACCCCCATCTCAGCATTCTCTTGTTTCTTTCAACAGCTTCGAAAAGCTGGTGCATTTCCAATTTCGGCACACACTCTGCTGAGCTTACACCGGTGCTGAGGAAACGCTGCCAAGAGCGTCATGAAACACGGCCTCACTCGGGTAAGGGGAAGATAACGAGCAAAGTAGCCAGGGAAATGCAGGCTGAAATGGTGTCACGGTCGTCAATATATTGAGGGTTCTAGCTACCATTGCGCCTATGTCCGACCCAGCTTGCAGGCTTGACTGAATAATTTGCCTATACAGACCAACCAGGCTAGTTAAGAGTGTGCCTTCCTTGACAGCTCCATAGGAATGAAGCACCGTGCCGCACGGGCAATCAAATATCGGTACCGAGTAGGCTTCAGACAGGAAAATCACATGGCCTCAAATGGCTCAAATGGCTCAAATGGCTCAAATGCCTCCAAACAACCATCAACAATGGACCTCAGATCGGTGCACCGCCTCACAAGGTCTCGTACAAAACCTCCTGGAGACGATAGTCCTCGTTCACTTCATCAATGTACTCCCAATTGCCTATGAAGTCATCCCCACGCACCACCCCTGGAAGTGTCTTGCCTTGCGCATACCTACGCCACAACTTCTTCGCCTCCTCATCAGTACCCAAGTCCCGGTACTCGAAAGCCACCTTGTTGGCTTGCAAGATGGTAGTCAAGCGGTTGGTGCGGTTGACGATTTGCATGCCGCCTGCAAGAGACGTGTAGATGTACACCGGAAGACTTTTCAAGTGTGCTCGCAACTCTTCGGCCGAGACATCCAAGTTTTCACTTTCATCGCTTTGTTCCACGGCAGCTTCACTTTTCACAGGGCCTTGGCCGGGCAAGATATTCTTAGCTGCACCAAGAATTGCTCCCGCCATGGACAGAATCGTGGGCCCTGACTCCGCCTCACTCTCTGCTTTTTGGCTGTCCGCTTCTTGATCCTCTGTAATGCTTTTTGTTTTGTCAGTGGCGGTACTATCAACGGTCTTGTCCGCAGTTTCAAGCTCGGAGCTTTTTCCTGCGCCTTCAAGTCCAGAGCCTTCTTCAGTCACCTTTGTTTCTGGGCTTTCTTCTGGGACTTCGGTGCCGACGGCCTTGTCAGTAATTTCATTTTCTATAGCAGAGCCAGCAACCTTGTTTTGAATGCTCTCTTTTTCAGCATCCAATGCACCCGTCTCCTTGGCGCTGTCTTCAGTTGCCGCAATATCCTTAGAATCTCCGGGTGTTTTCAGATTCTCGTTTAATTCATCCTCCACTTGAGAAACAATTTTTGATGGAGAGGCTTCAGTTTCTGTACCAGTCGTTGCATTATTCTCCGGAACCCCGTTTCCGTCCTTCTCCAAAGGTGCTTTAGCACCCGACTCCACCTTCTCCTCCTCCTCTTCCACCTTCAAGCCATCTTTCACCATCTTCTCTTCATCATTCGCAATCTTCTCTTCATCATCCTTTGCAATATTCTCTTTTTCATCGTCCACCTTGCCTTCTTCCTGAGCTTCAGTCAAACCTATCTTTATATCACTGGCAGTGACAGTTGGGGCCTCAGATGTTCTCAATTGAGACTGTGCATCCATAACTTTGGTTTCAGCCGATGACTCGACACCAGGCTGGGAATTTTCGTCAATCCCACGCGCTTCAATCACATTGGCACTCTCAGTGGCTTCTTGCACAATATCCTTGTCCAAGCTAATATCAGAGGCACTCAATTTGGGCGCCTCTTCAGCGTGGAGCTGTTTCTCTGTCTGTAATATTTTCTCTTCTGCAGAAACATCGTCCACACTAGGTTTTTCAGGGTCTCCCAGAGGCTCCCTTCCAGAATCGTCGGATGCGTGATGTTCGCCCTGAGCATTTGTGCTTAAAGAAGGGGCCAAATCTTTCTGCTCGCTAACTGCGTCCACTGAAGGTTCAGATATGAGATTGTTGCTTGCTTTCAGGGGGATTTCAGTTAGTGCTGAAGCATCACGCTCTACATTGGACCTTGTTTGATTGGCAGTCGGAGAAGTGACAGACTCGTTGATTTTTGCCTCACTATCTTGTAGCCGGTCTGGGGTATCTTTGGGTCCCTCATGAGCCTTTTCACTTACTGTGGAAGAGCGAGCTGTTTGAGATCTTTCAGTTGAGGACAAAAGCACCTGCTTCATCATGTTATCAATGTTATCCACCTGCAGGTACGGATCGTCCGAAACCAAAGCCCCCTCTCTGGTCAATTCATCGGTGTTGGAGTCATTTTTCTCATTAATATCATGATGCAATTGCGAGGAGGGTTTTCTAGACCGGGATCGTGAAATCGACCTCAAGTAGTTCCTGGATGATTCGGACCTTACAGATGCCACATCTAATCCATAGGCCAAGCTCTCCAGACTCTCGGCATTGAAGTTTGTGTAGTCTCCTGAAGTCACCAAGGAAGGCTCTTTGGTCACTGATTCGACCACAGGTGCAAACGTTGGCACCTTTGCTGCTTCCACAGCAGCAAGAGAGTCACCCAAGGTGGGTTTAGATTGCCTTGACCTCCTCTCTTCAGTTTCATCCTCTTCATCCTCCTCATCCACAAGCATATCCGCAGGAAGCTCGTACTTCATGGGAGATTCGCCATGCGTGCTTTTATAAGAATCCCCCCGAGCTAAATGTGCTGCAGACATGGCAGATCTAGACCTTGACCGCGATCTGTCAGCGCTCCTTTCACTGAAAGAGCTCCGGGCCCTGGATCTAGAAGAAGACCGTTCATCGGTGGTGTGGAAGTAAGGCGAGTGCAATGAGTCACGCTCGAGAACCTGCGCGGTGTTTCCATGGTCGGTCTTGTTGTTTGCGAACGCCGAATTGCTCCGAGCAAAGTTGGGCCGGGTCGGTGTTCTTTCGGGAGCTCCATGAAAATCGCTGGTCTTCGACCTCAGCTCGGCATCTTCCGTAGATGGCAACCGAGACAAGTCGTAGGACTTGACAGAATCCAACAACTGCGAATGGTCGGCAATCTGATGGCCAATTTGGTACTCGGAAAGATTAGGATTCGAGTATATCTCCGCCTTTTCGTCTGTTGATGAGGCAGGCAACGAAATAGGAGCACTATCCGCTTCTTCGCCCGATATTGTGGCTTGAAAAACCGGTTTTTCACTAGGTGCTTCAGGCTCTCCTGTTGATCCTGTAACCGAAGCGACCGCACCAGAGATCTGACTGCTTTCGCTTCCAGCATCAGTTTTCTCTTCTCCAATTTCAGTTTCGGTTTTGGCTTCACTTACCTTTTCTTTAGCCGCCTCTTCTCCGGCTTCAGCCTTGTCTTCCTGGTCCCCTTTACTGGCTGTGTATTTTGCATCTGAAAGCACGTTTCCCTTGTCGTCTAAGAACTTATCAAAGTCCTCCTCGGAGCCCAAGAGCGCCCCTTCATTGATCAAATCATCCAAAGAGGCCCCGATTGAGGGGTTGAAAAGGGACTTTTTACTGTGCTTCTGCTTCAGAACCCCGGTGTACTTCTCTGGGTGGATGTAGTTGTTGTGGGGGGAGTCATCGGCGGACTTGACCGAGGCACCAACCAAAGAAGGGTAGGGCGATTTTTCTGCTTTTTGCAATTGCTCTTCAAAATCCATGATACAAACGGTGACGTGGAACTGTGTGCGAGTGGAGTGTGATGTGGGGAGTTTGACGGGGTGTTGCTATCTAAGGGCCAGGGGGCGCCTGCAGGGCCCTGTCACGTGCCTGCGGTGACAATGCGCGCCTTGTGATTAGCCATGGCGGCCGCGCGTCAATGACGACCGGATCTTTACCACTGCCATGGTTTGTCCGAGGGTCACGTGATCCCGGAGGCTTTTTCGGGCCACCACGCCGCATGAGTCATGTGACCTCGAAGTTGTTTCATGTAGCCACGGAGCTGTTTCATATGGCCACGATGCTTCATATGGCCACGATGCTTCATATGGCCGCAAAGAATAATCTTGTAATGCCACCAGCCAACTCACGTGTTGCTGTTTCGTTTTTGTTTCGTAGCTGTTTCAACATGCTCTTCACGTTTCATGACTTCTAAAGGCCCCTCATTCCGCTCGCATTCACCCATACGTTCTTGTCCATCCACGAAGCTAGGACTTCACGGGGGTAAGTATTCCTTGATGCGGTCTTTTTTTAACTCCCCTTTGGGCTTACCTAGCTTGGTTCTCAAATTGGACCAGTATGCAGGTGTTTGACCGTGTGCTTGACGTGTGTCCAAGTTGTGATCCAAATTGTCTGATGAAACAGGGGTCCCGGAACTGCTTTGTGAAGGATTACCTCTTTTAAATTTCGAAACCACCACGAAACACTGGCTTGACTATATCTGGGCAAAACCCGTGCCGACTGGCATTACTCGACTATTAATGGCACACCCCGTTGCGAGGTCGTTGCCGTATCACGTGCTCGAGTGATTAAAGCCTCATGCGGGGTTGAATAACACCATAGTTTCAGCTCCGCCACAGTTTTAGCTTTACCACAGACTCAGTATCAGTGCAGTTTCAGCTCGCTTCATCGTGACAGGCCTTGTCTGTGGGCGGCCAGTGCCGGAAGCCATGACTAATCGACTTGGGTGCAAAACGGGCCTGTATATAGTCCAGGTTGAGAGCGGCGAAGTCGCGATTCGTCCACCGCTTGACTCGGCCCGCATCGGCAAAGCAGCGCCACCGTCGTGAGACCCACCTCACCTTGCCCCACCCCCTCTCCGGATCCCCGTAATCTCCCTGCCTGGCTGTTGCGTTATGGTCTACCGATACCGGTGCACGGGCGCGCGAGGAATGGCGCGGTAGCAGAAAAAGAAACCAGTGCAAATGTGGAATGCGCAAGAGGTAAAAAGAAGCCCATTTACGCTCCACCGCACAAATCAACACTTTCGCCCCCTCCTACCACATCTCTTTTCGGGAACACCCTCCGAACCCCCCTTCCACTCCAGTTTTTGCCTTAGGACTCGCGCCATAGTGCTTGTGACCCAAAGCGAGCCACTGCCCTACGTTTTTCCGATCATCTGCTAACACCCAAAACCAGAGGGCCTAGTTAGTAATACCACCGGTGCAAACGCTTTCGAGTCGTTTTAGAGTCGCTTCCAAGTCGTTTTAGAGTCTCTTGCAAGTCGTTTCAGAGTCGCTCCCGGATCTTTTTACAGCCGTTTCACCCTCGTCTGGCGCCGCCACATCACTCTGCCTTCATTTCATCGTTTCGAATCCAGCATGAGCTCCAAGTCGGCAGCAGCCATTCTCCAGCGGCAGTTCAAGGATCTCACCGACCCGAAAAAGGGCATCCCATCTTTCCACATCGAGCTCGACAATGACAATATATTCTACTGGAAGGTCGGCATTATGGTGTTGAATAAGGAGTCACTCTATCACGGAGGGTACTTCAAGGGAAGAATGCGCTTCCCTGCGGACTACCCTTTTTCTCCTCCGGGCTTTTGCTTCACGCCGCCCATCTTTCATCCAAACGTCTACAAGGACGGCAGGCTATGCATTTCCATTCTCTACGAGGGAGGCGATCCCATATCCGGATTGCCTGACGCAGAGACATGGACCCCGGCCCAGACGGCCGAGTCCGTGCTCATTTCCATCGTGTCGCTTTTGGAAGACCCCAACCTCGGGTCGCCAGCTAATATGGATGCATCGTTTTTGCTCAGGAAGAACTACGAGTCGTACAAGGAGAAGGTCTTGGAAGGCGTGGAGCGCTCCAAAAAGGACATCCCTGAGGGCTTCGTGATTCCCGACAGCGAGGAGCTTGCGTTTGGTAATAACAAAGTCGTTAACAAGGAGCAAGAGCCGGAGAACTATGACGAGGAATTCTGGTATGATAGCGACGAGGAGAGCTTCGATGAGGAGAGCTTAATGGATGATATGGAAGATGAGGAGGACGTGGATGAGGATGAGGAGAGCGAGGTGGAGATGGTCAAATGACCAAACGATGGAAATTTCGTTCACAACGGCTCGCCACTATCGCTGCATGCCACCGCAGGCGTGTAGTGATTTGCATAAGGGTGACCGCATCCTGACCTTTAGTTCCTATTTACGATCCCGCTTCTAATACCACGATTTATTGCTACTATAGCTCTGGCAGAGCATGAAAGAGTAAAGTGCTAGTGCATAAATTGGCTTTCAACTGGCTCCAACTGGCTCCAACTGGCTCCAAACTGGCTCCATAACCTAAACTGGCTCAATAGCGCGCTCCATAAAATGCTTCCGAACTATCCCCAAACTACCTCCAAACTGCCTCCATAGCACGCAGAGAACCCGGCGACAAGCAGCGGATCCATCACCCGAAGCTTCATTGCGAAGCCTTGTAGCCAGCCAAACCACTGGCTAGTTCCCCCGCCACCAGGTCCAATCTTGCCTTGGAAGATGCGTCCAGAAAGTCTGCCGAGTAAAATAGCGAAAGAAACATTGCGTTCCCGTCCAGAGAGCCGATGGTCTTCAAAAGGGCCTTGAGGTTGGTGTCCAACACCAAAAGGTCCCAGTTATCGATGTTGGGGTCGCCTGTCTTGGCCTGCTGATTATGCAAACTAACGGCCAAAAGCGAGTACATTCGTAGCTTGTCTTGGGAAAGGGGCGACACCGAAGGCACCACCGTTATGAGCGGCAAGCCGTTAGCAGCAAGAAGACACGCCGCATGCACCGTGCCCTGCAGGGTGTCGCCGGCCACGGCCTGGCTCAAGAGCCTGGATATCTCTTTTTGTTGAAGCATACTCGGCTCGTGTCAAGTCAGGAGCGAGGATAGGTGCGGTTGTATGCAGGACGCGCGCTCGCGAGCTTCGCTGGGCGGATGCTGCCCTCGCGCTCTTCGATGGTGATGAATGAGGATTACGACGCGAGCATATCTCGACGCGGACACCACTTGGACCGTCCTATTTGGCGCACCATCCACTAACCTTTGCACCAACCTCTCTTACTATGGGGATAGTTTCGGGCCCTGTATATTGGAGCTTGGGCTCTAGGAAGTCGTAAGTTCTTTCGAATTTCCCAAAGGTGATTAGGTGTTCTTGCCTTGTTCGTGGATTCGTATCGGTTCAGCTTTCCGGTGCCGAATTCTGAATCGTTGGTGGTGGTCGTTTGACCTGGATTCCCGCACTCCACATAATTAACAAGTACCAATGTTTGCTGATATCAAGACACGCGGCTCACTTTATTCACCTCCTATCGCTTCAAGTATCTTTAATAACGTATTCTTAACATAAGAAGTGATAACTTATAATGCTTGTTGTAGTAGACAAATGGAGAAGCACACAATATAACCATGCTATTGATGAAGACCCAAGTCGCACGCAGAGTCAAAAGTATGCCCTTTTCTTTTAGTCATGCGTTGTCTACAATAGGGTTCTATTTTATGTTCTTGCGCCCACGGTTTGATTTTTATATTAATTGGGACCGTTTTAGAAATCCTTGTGCATAATCTTGTGTTACTCAGGCCAGCAACATCACAATTCTTCATTGTATGTCCTGCATATAACCGTTGTGTTATATTTGCAATACAGTAAACTAGACCCAACATGTTTTCTCCATTAAAATATACTTTATTGGTTTCTTTAGCAACGCCTGTGTTTGGAGAAGATGTATTCGTTCATGGCCCCGAATAGTAGGGGATCCTCTCCGGTTATCTACGAAAACTGGCCAAGGCCGCGTCATAGCGCATTAAAAGCTGTAATAAGGCATTGGGAGTAGTTTGTCTTATGATTCTCTTGAAGCACCTTTTTGAAGTTCTTTTGTGACTGATTCCCTGAAAATGTGGCTTCTGACACTCAATTGCGGGCTATTTATACTACGGAAACTACGACTGAAAACATCACCAGCACAACGACGTTCTCTTTAGAGACTGGCAACTACTATCCTATCAAGCTCATTTACGTCAGCCATTTGACCAAGTGGAAGTCCTTCACCACTAGCCAATTTCCCTCAGGTTCTAGCACTATGTTTGATATGGTGTACCAGATCTCAACCCTATCCAGGTCAAGTTCACCATCATTCGGGTCCTAATAATCATGCTTCCTCTCCCGTTCATAGGAACAGAAGGGTATGTTTGACCAATCGCTTTCATCCCGCAATTGGGTATTTACTCAAATACTTGCATAATCGTCCTTGGTCCGTGTTTCAAGACGGGTGAAAATAGCAAGATGTGGTCAAGTAGACTCGTGAAAAGGTCCCAAACGGGATGATCGGAGGTTGCATCCGGGAATAGGTTACATCCAGGAAGGCGCGCTGAGGTCCCACGTCTAAGCCTAGGAGGTTAGCTGTGGGAATGAGACACCTCTTTTCATGCACTTGTCGCGATTCCGCCTTTCCCAGTGTATCCATGGGTAGCGCACTACCCATGGTTTATCTACCCATTCTGGTAGTTATAATTGTACAAATTTGATATATGATGAGGGCCGGTGTTCAACTGACGTCAAAGAATGAACAAGTACCACCCCGTGCGGCCCATCTTCACGTGTATCCCAATGGTGACGCGCCGTCTTTAGACTATCCCTGAAACAACGAGACGAGTCAAACCAAGAAAATAGGTCAGACCAAGACAATAAGGCAAACCTGCGCGAATGCAACAAAACGCCCAGCGGCATTAAACAAGCCACTACACTGGGTTTCGAAAGTACTCAAACTATGCTAGCAACCAAAATCATTCAGAAAGTCTCGCACACCGTCGCAAGGTGTAGAATAAGGAGACACGTTGAAATGTGTCATTTGCGAACCTGTATTCGAGACTGCACTGTATGCTGTCCAGATATTATGTGCAGGCTCCCATGAAGTTGCTCAAACATGGCGAGCAACCTTTAACACATTTCAGGGCAGGTTGTGTAGCTGAAAAATGGGGAAGATGCAGGAATATGGTAAACGTGATATGCAAGTGCAATCACGAGCATCCACCAGACGTGGGGGTTCCAGGAATAAGTATTTAACTGAAGGGTGCCCGCTCAGGTTAAGGGGCATCGATTATGACAGGTGATTCAGCGGCATCCTACAAGAGATAGAGGTTGGGAATAGACCTGACCGACATGATGACCTGAATTCCAAGCAGTACTAGTCACTAGGACAATAATGTAGCCTGTTTCACATTAGGTGCAGGTGAGCTTTCTGTTGAGACACTATTCCTGCATGGTTCACATTAAAGCTCTTCTCCTGCTGGTCACCATAGATGAACCAAGGAGAGACCTTCTGACTAGGGTAGTCATCACCCATGTTAACTTGTTTCATGGACTCCTCAAGATTAGTGAATACCTCTGGAGTATCAACTTCTGATTCCAGCACCAGAGGAGCTTCTGGTGGGTCTAGTAATTGACATCTTGATGAACGAGGGTTGTAACTTCTTTGTTAACTTGATTAAACCTCTTAGAGGTAATGAAAGGGGTGCCTCGGTTATTTGTGGAAGTATAGCTTCAACATGACCTTAGGGAAACAACAGCAGCATGACATAGACCATTTGGTAAGTATAGTAGGCGCATAGTTTCTCAATACTTCCAGCTCAACAGGTCTCAGTCTCAGCGCCGTCTATGCACAAGCACTTAGTGTGAGTGCATTGAACAATGTCTCTGCTGATGGCGCCGTTGTAATGACAACGACACAGCCCTGCAACGGGATTTCCAGGATATGGATGCCGCTGAAACAGGCGTCAATGTGGGAGTGGTAAGTGGAGGCTCTCCCCAACATAACAAAAAGGAGCTCGCCCCATCTTAGGATATACCAAGAAATCAACGGTGGTGAGACGACCAATATGCCCACCAATAACGGACCCACCAGAAGTATTTCGCGGGTATCTCCAAGGAATAATAACTTGCATTCATGGAAGCTGAGGTCTCTTGTGAGGATTCATTAAGGCATATAGCAAAGAAAACAAGAGCGGCCAAAATCCGGTCGAAAAGGCATACACACTGAAAAAGGTAACATCTTTTGAAAACAGCCAGGCGAAATGCTTAGGCCAGTGCGTTCACATCTGGTGGGCTAACCCCATTGGGATACGGTATCAACTTGGAATGGCCTGTATAGACTCGTGGAAGGAGTTTCCGGCTTTTTCATGTCTTTTACCCAACCAGAAAGGCAGCTATAGCCCACTCAGCAGCACACTTCAGGAGAAGAGTGTGAATGGTTTCTCTTTTGAAAGTCTTTTGCTACCTGCAGGGTTTGAAGTGAGGGAATTTTCACTAGATCAACAAATTTTTTCAATGACCGATTCACAGGGATCGATGGCGACTGCTTTGGATTGATTTTGATTCGACGGGCGCTTTGTGGGAGAATTTGGATCACATTGACCAGCTTCAACAAAGCATCTTGTGGTGCCCTGTCATGAAGTGAAGAATCATCTCAGCAATTATGTAATGCAAACGGGAAGAACCAGGCGCTTAATTTTGAGTGAAGCGTTTATCTAGTAAAAGACGCGAAAACACCCATTGAAAAGAGTCATGAGCGCCACAGCAACCTGCACACAATTCTCTTGTCCTGTAGCTCACTCGCATTAAACTCTGTGCGAGTGCAGTACTCGTCGAATAGAAAGCTGGCACACCAAGTTCATACAATCAAAAGAGCTATATTTTGAACATGACGGAGGAGAAATGGTTGGTTCCGTTCTAAGCCTGCCCCCTGACTGCAGAAAAAGAGCACGTGGTTTGCGGTACGGTTGCTTGTGTGAGCTTTTCCAAATAAGACCTTTTGCAGCCTTTCGCAGCCGTTGATGTCGAAATCCAACGCGCGACAAAAGCGGATTAGTAATTCGCCTGAGGAGTCACCAAATGAGTCACTTGACAAGCGGCGGCTACTCCCGCGCTCTAAGGTCCCTGATTAGTCACCCGGGCTATAAATACTTTGATTTTTCCGGTGAACCAGAAATAACATTCCACAGCTACTTAGTACTCGTACTCCAAGAGACAGCCCTACAAACTGAGTACATCAGACTGCTTGAATACCACAGGAAGACCACAGCAATCACAGCACCACATCACTAGGTGCTTTCCGAAAAAAAATTCGCCTGTCCATTAATCACCAATATGAAGTTTGCCAAAGCACTCCAACTAAAGTTGGATTCGAGGCTCCAACGCTCTCGCACCAGTGATAGCGACGAAACTAAGGTGGACGCAAGTGATCCAACAACCACGAAGAAGTTTTCTGTCCGCAAGACGTATGACGCTTCATTACCTCCATCCAAAACAGCAAACAACAAGGCTAACATGAAAAGCGCCGTCGAATACCTCGTGCTAAAATAGCACCAAGTACTTGGACGAGGGCTTTGCCGAGTCCAACGAGAGACCGGCAAACTCAACACGTCTACCAAGTCGATCATGGAGGGTTTGATTGAGAGAGCTGTTGGCGGTGTACGTATCACGCTACAAGAGAATTTTTGGCCAGCTCAGATATCAGATTCAGGCATAATGGGGACGAAAACTAAAAAACGCCCCAGCTCGGTTCAACACGGCTCCGGAAGAAGAAGAAGGATGGCATGCGAAAGTATTTGAAATTGGGCGATACAAATGTCTAGGAGAGCCACTGGTTGGTTTAGTTTGTTTTTGTTTAAGGCGGAACCAACTCTTATAGCACCGGTACTTAGTCACCACGAATATATACGCCGATCTATATTTAACTTGGCTCATGTGATTCTCTGAAATAGTTGCGGTGACACCATGATAACTCCGGTGCCAGTGCCTTTGGAGTCCTTGGTTGATCAGTGCAGCCTTTGACTCCTTTATACACTCCGGTTACACGATTCCATGTTTTGCCCAAGGTACGCGAATATAGATTACCAATTACTACCAAGAGAAGGGGAACCAAGCGAGGGCTGCCCTGGGGACATTAGTAATAAAACATGAAAATAGTCTTTTGTAGGGCTTAGTTCCAGGAGAGTCCTTGAAGTTGGATTTATTAGAAAAGAAAATAACCCGGTGAGTTTCGACCAATTCCTTTCGAATCTCACCAAATCCGCCAAACCGTTCACACATAAGCTTTGTGCTTTACGTATCGTGACACGGACAGTTTTTGGTCTAGCACTGATGCATCTTGGCCAAAGCTTCTGATCGTTTTAGTAGGCATCATGAAGCCCGCTTTTCCCCATAAATGCTGCCAAGCACCACGAGTCTCGCCCAGTAGGCTCGGCCCGAACCTGAGGTTTTCTAGGTCGCGGTTAGTCCACAATCGGGATCCATGAGTATGGCATACACAAAACACGGTCTCAAGGCCCGAATCCACGCCGGCAAAGTTTAAAAACCTTGAACTGTTATCGTCGCTTTTGTGGGCAGCAACAACTCGAGGAAGTTTCTTTCGTATGCTTCAACCTAGTTTAGACTTCACGCTGGTCACACCAGGAGAGGCCAAGTCATGTGCTGAACAAAAGGAAACCGCTTTGGGGTCGAAAAGAAAATGGTTTTCACTCCTAAACTTTAAGTTATGCTTTTTATCGAAATGCTCCATTAGTAGTCCCATGCGGATTTCGTGGAGAGACACGAATATGACCACTGGCTAACAAACACCATTCAGCATAGAGGGGCATTGAAGTGGCATCTACACAAAGCTCATCTCAGAAAGAAAATAGGCTCTTGATACCCTCCAAGCACCCATAGCAATCATCTTGCTGGCCATGCTCCCAAATGGCTTGCGTGACGCGTGTATAATAAGAGGGAGCACAAGCGCCAGCGCAGTACCACGACATCCATGGTCTGTTGGCTGAAAGTATCACTCCGTCTTCATTTAAAATGCAGAAACGGCTTCATGAGACTTTGGATGGAATACATCTCTAAAATACCAACACATGTCCTGAGGCGGGTGCCGCGAGAACAATCTCCAGTAGAAGAAAAGGTGGATGGCCCATGATTTTGAAGTTCAGTGCGAATATAAACCAAGAAAGCGTGGCCGGTATATCCTTTATAGTGACCCTCAAATTTGAGGCTGAAGGTGCCAGAAAAGTCACCCCTGGGATGGCTGGCTTGTGGCAGTCAAGCCTTTACAACGGCCTTGCTTGTTGGTTTCTTTGTTTCTGTCGGTGCTTCCTACCACACCGGAACAAATTTGGTAGGCGTTGGATTAATACATGCCTGGGTGAGATGTCGAGACGCTGCATAGTTATCCTTCTGATGCTTTTCGTTGCCCTAGCAACTGAACTTAGTACGAGCGGAACCTGTCATTCATATGATTGATACACGACTTTGATTGTTGAAGCATTGAGCCCAAGATGCCATCTGCTGGATCAAGTTATGGCTGAGTCCTTCAGTCAAAACCATTTTAAAGGGTATGATACAAGAGTTGGTATCCAGACGCGTTCACGCTCAAAACCGTATGGCGATTGATTCCGGACGTTTCCAGTGCAGCACTTGATATTTTAGTCTTTTTAGTCCTCAATAGGCGTTTAGAGAGATCATGGTGTTATCAGTTGTAGAGTAGCTTTCTGATCACGATCCATTGACTCCAAAAGTGCTAGATATCCAATGAGAGGCTGAAGTAGTGCGTGGCAAATAATGATTGTGAGGTTTGTTGATAGGGTTTATTCATTTTGTCCGACCAAATCCCTACGCAATCATGGCTCACACTGATAGACCCAATTGCTGAACAAGTATTCCCGGTCTATGCCGTTTTTCCATTTTATCTTCGAGGCTTAGACTCGAGTCTGCCTTGAGGTGCATCCGATACGCTAAACCTGGTCGCTCGAATACCCCTCGGCAAGAAGTTCATGCTTTGATCCTTATCCACACACCAACTGCTGCTGTCAAGGTCTTGGCCAGTTATTCTTTATAGCCCTGGTTGAATCCCCTTGGTTAGAGATCTTCAGCAGATGGATCTTTTGCATAGCACTAGATGTACCAAATAATCCATCACACACCGTGACTAAATATAGGTGTGGTGGCTTGATTGAAGCTTCTGTATCTCGCCATCTGACAATATAGGTGCATGGAGACGAATCATGGATTGTGTTTCAAGATGGCCACATGAATATGGCTGAGAAGCGGGTACATGTGCCTTTCTCCTCCCTTCTCTCAGCCTTCGGAATAACCCGGTATGAGAATCTTCAAGCGCTTTAGTGCAAGGTTTTACCGACGAAAGCCCTTACCCTCAATGCCTTCGCCTTGCAAGCCTAGCCTAACCTATCATTAGGGTAATTTCCAATGGGTCAGTTGACCAGTGGCGACTTTCGACAAGCCATGCGGGAATACTGGACAGACTCTCGTAGGAGGGACTCTTAGCTAACCAATTAGACCTTGCGGGCACCCGAAGCCTCTGTATGACGCTTAAGGCAGCGTCAAAAGCTCTTAGGCCTGATTCCGGCATCGCCGCCTTCATTTATTGGCATAGAGAATCTTCTTCTTCAATTCCAACTGGGGACTATGGCGGTCCGTTGGCATGGTGTGCTGTAATCAGTTCACGTCTCTTCAGTTAGCTTGGTGGATTCCATTCGCTGTCTAGCTCCGCCGCTATCTCCGTCTCTCCGTCTATCTCCATCTATAACGTTTACCTCCATCTCTATCCCCACTCACCAATCTCGTTTGACTTCGCTCAATCGACATCCACCGACTTTATTGCAACGTCGCTTCATTCTTCACTATATGCACCCCTTGAATGTAGCACTTGGCGGCCACGAACACATAATCACCATACCCACACCACATCAATGATATTTCTTTGTTCTTACTTGGTTTCACTAGATAATCTCCATAATCCCTCACGGCTATGGGCGTCTTGCGGGCCTCTTCACCGCCTGCTGCCATTGACTCCCCCTCGAGGCTACTGTATTGTCCCGCGCACACCACTCACGGCCGGGTCACGTGCCCCGCGACTGGTGCTCAGTCGCGCTCCATTTTAGAACGCGATTTGCTGCCTCTGCACTACTCACCACAAATCATCTCCTCCACCACAACATTCAATTCCCTGGGTACATTCCTCGGCCTTTAGCATCTCTCGGTCTCAAGTCTTTCAGGAGCCTCTTGACTGCTGCACTCATACCTACCACATTTTTGAACCCGAGCCCTAGTCTTGGTATACCCAGTCTGGTGTCCCCGGCCATCCCTCATTTTTTGGCCTCCTGATTTGATTCTCGGTGACTGAACATGGATTCCCGAGGATTGGGTTCCAAGCGCATCCCCTTGGCTGAAACCAGTGGCAATTTGCCGGCACTCAAAAAGCACAAAGGAAGAGTGCCGGAAAAAAAAGACCTGAAGCCCAATGAAAGCGACGCGCCAGCCACAACCTCCACGGCAACGTCCACCACCACGCCAGCTACTTCCACCACCACGTCCCATTCTGCTGCCAAAGCCGCCCGCTTGGTCGGCGATGAATTGAAGACGTGGCAGGCCTCCTGGAAGAAAATCATGCGCGAGTCGGTGGTGTATTTCGATACTCAAGGATGCGATTCCACCAACCAGGCCCAGCTCCTGGAGCAGAAGCGGGCCCATCGGGCATTAAAATACGTTGGCTGCGACATTGTGCCATTCTACGATCGTGATGTCAGCATCATAGTCAGCAGGAGGCCTTTTTCCAGCTCAAAAACTTACGCCGCCAACGATATATTTCACGACGCTACGGCGCTCAAAATAAAGGTATGGGACTATGATAAAGTGTTCCGCTTCCTCAAGAACTTGGGGGTCTCCGAGTCAATTTCCCACGAACGCACGGGCAATTTGTCCAACCTTTTACGCGAAGAAAAGATCTTCGGCTCCACTGACAAAGATCCCAATGCAAGGAGAGATGATTTGTATTATCTTGAGAAGAACTATATTTATGCTTACGACCTCACGCAGGCCGTTCGCCCCATCATAGTGAGGGAGTGGTCCAACGACTCATACCCTTCTTTCTACTTGACCCTTGACGGGAAATGCCCATTCATTCAAGACAACTCTGAAAACCTGGAGCGCAAGAAGCTACGCCGATTGCAGAAATTCGAGGCCAGCAAAAATTTTCGTGACATGCTAAAAAAAGTATCATACATGGTCTCCCCAACCAAGTTGGCCTCCAGCAACTTTCACGGCACAAGCACTAGCACCGATAGCATTGCCAAGGACAAGGATGAGGCCGAGGAAAGAGACACCGACACTGCAAATGATACGATTGTGGAGCACAGTGGTGACGATGCTCAAGATGTGCAGGAGCTTCAGGAATTATATGATTTCAAGCCTCCCATTGGCTTAAACCGAAACTCCTCCGTCATGCAACCTATGCACGCCAGTGCATCTACATCCAAGTTCTTTGATGTGGCTGCGTCAGGATATAATGGAGCATCCAACGCATTGCAATATTCAATGGACTCCACGTTGAATAGCGTGGCGCTTCAAAACGGGAACGGTTTGGGTCCTGCGGTGTCGCAGGTCCCTTCGAAAAATGTCAACAACCTCAAGCGCAGAATCTTCATGAAACGGCAGTTAAGCAAGTCGGTGGACGTGAGCAAAGACCACGAATTGAAGCCTGGCTACTGCGAAAACTGCAGAGTGAAGTATGACCATTTTGATGACCACATTGTCTCAAACAGACATCGCAATTTCGCATGCAACGACGAAAACTTTGCTGACATCGATAGCTTAATCGAGGTTCTCAATGATAGCCGGCGTATGGGTTATGTCTCCTCCAATGGCGATTATAGCTGCGTGGGCTCGTGATTTTCTGCGGGGATTGTAGACGTCATTAGCGTCTGTTGCCAGGAACACGCACCAGAAAAAGGCACCAGAAAAAGGCACCAGAAAAAGGCACCAGAAAAAGGCACCAGGAAAAGGCACCAGGAAAAGGCACCAGGAAAAGGCACCAGAGACAGGTACCAAGAACTTCAAATTGAGTTGCTTGTCTGTGAGGCTAGACCGAAGGGTCGGATTCAAGTGTACAGCGGTTTCAAAAGGATCCACGCCAGCGCGGCAAAAGGTTCGAAACGCACCAGCAAATTCAAACAAATCATAATTTAAAAAGCGTACCACATCGCACCGTCTTTCAACCAAGCGTCATAAAAGCGCACGAATTTCATTAGTATTCAATACTTTAAAAACTCAACTTTAGAGGATTTCCTCGTTTGTACTACACTTGGAAGTCTTGCAATACCGAACAAGTCAAAAGAGCGAACTGAAACGATTTTTTGTTATCCTGTATATAGCTCCTAGGTAGGGTAGTGTAATGGTATCAGGCTGGGTGGTTCATTGTTTGACGCGCTGGAACGTCGGTAAACAGTGTATTAAGACATTCTTCCTTACCACTAGCTGTCCGGGGAGTCTGTACTGTAAGTTGCTCGGGCACTATTTTGGTTGTGGTAATAGCTGATTTCACATGGCCAAGTCGCGTGGAAAGATCCAAGAGGCTTCGAATACCGCGGCAGCCACCTCCTTATATACTCATGGAGCCTTCACACATGCAGGTGAATTGGGAAGTCAACAACGTTAGTGGGGTGTTTCAGATGTTGGCACTGTACATAACACCACGCACTCAGTCTTTGACACACAAATGTACCCCACATGCACCTCGCCTATACACTAGGCCTTCATCCTCGACGGTACACTGAAAAGGTAAAGCAGCAAGTACGGCGAAACCCACGATTATTTTGGTGGAGATGTGCTTTTATCGTGGCTGCTTTTGACGTGATCGCCCTTAGATTCCGCATCTCAGAAGAGATGTCCATACCTGCGCACGGAGCAAAGTTGCCGGTCTCGTGAAGCCCAGACGGAAGTTCAAGCGTCAAAAGGAAAAGGGCTTGCGTATGCAGCAACACTTTGGACTGCGAGTATCCTCACTGCTTCAAGCCATTGCTGCTTAGAGATCTCAAGTGGTTTTTGGGGCACACCAAACCTCACGGGACAAAGATTATACCGTGGTTTGAGGAAATTCCATGGCCAAGAAAGGGAGTTGGGGAATTCTTTGACACCCCACAAAAAATCCAAACCCTCGCTTGATTTCCGACTTCCCGACTCTTCTCTTGATTCTTTTGCGGCGGGGGATGAAAAGACGCCATGGATTTTTCATCAGGTATTCAATGACGGAAGAATTGTTGTCTCACACTCCAGAAGACTGGTTGGTTAAAAGTATGACGCCATAACCAGTGTTGCATGGAAGCCACGGAGCAGTTGTACTTGTATTTACTATTCCGAGTTGCATCGGAATGTTGCAGTGAGGGCGGCGGCGTGGGATACAGGATTTGCAATTTCCCATGGAGGACATTGCCTTCATACACCTCATCAAAATCAGGTGCCCTTGCAAATTCCACAATGCATTCAGAAGAAGTGTCCGGAATAGGACTCTAGGCATCAAAAGGTGCCGACGTGACCAAAGTAGCCTCATGGACCCAACTGAGTCACCGTAAAGCAATTGCATAAAAGAGCATTCTCAGGGACGGAAACATCAGCTTGAATATCGGAACAAAAGTATGGGTTGTCTGCCCACAAGCATAGGGTCACCTTCTTGTTCCTTCCTGTTCGAGTTTACGTCATGCTCTGCTTCTTCAGTGCTCAAAGAGTCACCTCACACACCTGCCAGCCATCTTGATTGATCGGAGACAACCTCATTAGCACAATGTTTTAAAAACTAGTGATTGAGTAGGCTGGGATTGGGATGCCAGCTAAACCCGATTCATCAACGCTTGCTATTGTCCTTAATTTAAGATTCAAGCAATTAGAGCAGGCTCTGTTCATCGAGAGCATCAGATTATAGGCAAAGCGTCTGGAAAGCCGGGGTCCCAGTAACTCATCAATAGCAGATATTAAGTATGACCCTAACTGGTTCTGAAAGAAAATGACACTGTTTTGAAACAGCAGAACCTTAAAAAGGCTCTGAGTTTTCTGCTCCTCATGAACACTTAAAAAAAAAAATCATGAAGCTATTCCCAGGATTGATGTTTCAAAAAGATGGTTCCAGTGAGAACTAAGATGAGAAGCCGGGAAATATTGGTAGCGTATATGCCAGGAAGTACATGCCCACTAGAGTGAAATTCTCAATGAGACACAGACATGATTTGACGTGGGATAATTTAATCATGGAAAGCGAGCACATCCAGGAAAAGCGGGTTCTTTCCTACTCTTCAAAATCTTAGAGCTCCTTTTCACCACCCACACTTTCCAGGAAGCATTCATCAGTTCGAAACACACGAATTTCGGACTCAATCAAACGAGAATTTCATCAAAGGCCCGTGAAGATGCTCGCCTGTTTATAGAGTAGAAAGCTTCTTGAGTATATTTAACTTGTTTGTGCAACATGGCAGAAAAGTTGTCTGCTGCAGAATTGGGTCCTTGTAATAGGGGGTTACTTGAAAGGAATACCGTTAAGCCACACATCATCTATGTTGGAAAATCCGAATTAGACTAAAAATATTTGAAGAATCTACATCGATAAAGACTAGTGCATCCCTGGATTAACCTTCATGCAGTCCTCCCATTTGTTGAAAGCCAGTCTGAGCACGCTATACTTAGCCACTGTGTGTCTTTTGGTCTCCAGGACGACCAGAATACATCAGGTGATTTATGGGTGAATGTTGATCCCCAAAATATAAAAGGTAAGGCGTCTGCTAACTTCATAAGAGAAATCACACAAACCCAGGTTGGAGAGTCATCAAAGATGCCTCCTAGAACCAGACCCACTGATGATAATGTATCTGCTAATGGAAAGGAATTTCACAACTATCTTCATGATACCATGGCTGGGTTAGTCGAGCTCGGATCCCCACTGAACATTAGTCCGTGGTTACTCTATGGTCCTCCAAACACACCCATATATGAACCGGAATTATCCTCTCTACAATATTGGGTGTGAGATAGACGGGATTTGAGAGTGAGTCTGGAGTAGCATTGCGGCGCTTCCATCGCGACTTGGCACCACAGTTTGCACACTTAATTTAACAACAAGAGGGTTGAATCGACATGGCTGAGAATCTTCCTGAGCACTTTAGGCGGGAAAACCAAACGGGTCTCGGAAGATTCCCGAGATCATCCTTTTGCCCTGCGTGCAGGCTTTTTCCGGGAGTGGAAACCTGATATGGGCTAAATTCTTGCTGTCTTGGGTCCTTGGTTTCCAGACTCTAGGGGCCTTGGTGGTTAGAATAACGTGGTTTCTTGTGAAGCCAACGCAACTGGCCACTTGTTCGGAAGGACAGGGTCGCCAATTTAAGTATTGGAAACAAGTATTGGATATTGTCAAGGATCTTGCGGCCCGGATTCCTAGCAAATAAGGATATTTCGAGACATTGGTGACCAGGTGACCTGAAAATTTCCGAAATTTCGAGGATGCCTAGTGACTTTTGGTCATATCTGGTTTCTAAAAGGAAATACAAGGTTGTGTTGTCCGTACCATCTGGACATGTTATGGGCACGACTATGCCTGTCGCAATGCTTCACTAGATTCAACATGGTGCGTCATGGGTCCAAGCCAGTTTGATCCTCATTCTCGAGACTAGGCCTTGCACGCTGTTGTTACTCGTGAAATGGACTGTGAGGCTGACATTTCGCTGCTCATTCAGAGTAGCTTTTGGACTCTCTGGACTATCCTCCAACTTTCGCTCGCCATCTAGTCTGCTCACATTCAGACAGGTTTTAATCCCTGACAATTGTACTTCACTTCCCCAAGGTACCAAGCAAAAGATGAAAACCAACAAGACCTGGAAACAGAGAAGACTTTGAGAGAACGACGTCCTTGGTTGCTCGCGCCGGAATTCGTCAGCCACCGTGCCACTATTCTCCAGCTGATTTCCGTCAGCCATGCTTTTTTGACCGCGCTTCTAACTGACAAGTATCCAGCTCTTCGTGGTGCATACTCCTCTGCAATCGCATAGGCACGTCATTCCAATATGGGTGAAACAAGTGAGTGTACCCACCGCCACCTGGAGCTGACCCTGAAATGCCGCATTTGGATCTTGTTAGAGTGTCTTCTGCTACATCGTTCGTGTGGTTCGCAGTGTGTCAAGGATCAGCTGGTCAGAATGCAGTCAGCTTCTCCAAAGAATTATATGCACTACAGCCAACAATCCTAACGGGCCCTGGCAGTAAAAAGTGAGTGCAATGTGCTGAAAAACAAGTGATTCCAGATGTACTAAACGAAATTGCTCTTAGATTTGCCCAAACTCCCCAATTATTCATATCAAATAATCTTGGTGTGGGCACCCGAAGAGAGCTTGATGGAAAAGCCCGCTACATGCAGTCTGCCGGCTTCGTGATGTCTGCGCATTACTGCTCGTTCCTGCTCACTTTCTAGCCCACAGTTCCACCACGCCACCTCCCCCAAATATGCTCGTGCGAAAAGCCACCCTACAGTGTGGGCTCCTTGGAGGCACAAGACTGCGGCAGTACTCTGTCATCAAAAACCTCCCCAAACCTGGGCGCCAGACGACCGAAAAAAGGCCCAATCGGTTCGCCCAGCAATACCAAAAGTCAGCCAACAAGCCACACAAGCAACAGAGGCACCCGAATCTGTGGCACGAGAGAGAAGGTGCTAGGAAGGCCGAGCCCCAAATTCCCCCGGCCTTCAGCGACTCCGCTACAGTATCGAAAGAGCGGCAATTTGAGGAGTACTCCAAGATCAGGAAGAGGTTGAACGAACGCCACTTGCAACACCAGGCGGGAAAGAGTGCAGCCAGCCGGGACCGAAACAAGCCAGAGGCATTTGCCGGTAAAAGTGGCACAGGCTCCAAACACAGCAAGGCGCCCTCGAGCCAAGCCAAGCAGAAGATAAAGATATCCATCCCTACGTTCGTCACGGTGTCAAACCTTGCCACCATCATGAACGTGCCCTTAGCCCGCCTTTTGAAAAAGCTACAGGAATTGGGATTTGAGGGCATGACCCACCAGTACATCTTGGATAAGGAGAATGCGTCGCTTATAGCAGACGAGTACGGGTTCGATGTAACCATGAGCGATGATACAGGCTTGGACCTCTTCCCGGCACCCCCATCGGAGGCACACCTCCGACCACGGCCGCCCGTGGTGACCATCATGGGACATGTGGATCACGGCAAAACAACGATTCTAGACTACCTCCGTAAGTCTGCAGTGGTCAAGGGCGAGTTTGGTGGGATCACACAACACATCGGCGCGTTTTCCGTGGTGACGCCCATCTCCAAAAAGAAGATCACTTTCTTGGATACTCCGGGGCATGCTGCTTTCTTGAGCATGCGCGAGAGAGGAGCCATTGTGACGGACATTATCATTTTGGTGGTGGCCGCGGATGATTCCGTGATGCCACAGACCGTGGAGGCCATCAAGCATGCAAAAAAGTCCGGCGTACCGATAATCGTGGCCATCAACAAATGCGACAAGCCAGGCGCGAAGATTGATAAGGTGTTGGCTGACTTATCCCGGCACGAGGTGGACATCGAGGACTACGGAGGAGAAACGCAGACTGTACAGGTGAGTGGCAAAACTGGGCTCAACATGGACAAGCTCGAGGAGGCGGTGATCACTCTCAGCGAGATGAGCGATTTTCAGGCTGAGTCCACCGTGGCAGCCGAGGGCTGGGTGATTGAGTCGCAAGTGATGAAGGGTCTTGGAAACGTGAGCACGGTGTTGGTGCGCAGAGGCACAGTGAAAGCGGGCGACTTTTTGGTCGCCGGCTCGACCTATTGCAAGGTGCGCGGAATGAAAGATGAACACGGCAAGGTGGTGAAGCAAGCAGGGCCGTCAACGCCTGTGCAGGTTTGGGGCTGGAAAGAACTTCCCCATGCAGGGGACCAGTTGTTGCAGGGCCCACTGGAGCAGGTGTGCAAAAAAGTGATACAGAACAGAGAATACCGGGCCAAGCAGATCCAGTCCTTCAAAGATATCGAGAGCATCAACGAAAAGCGCACACAGGAGGTGCGGGAGCTTCAACGGCAGGAGAAAATCAACGAGCTCAAGATGGCCGGTTTGGATACCAGTGCCATGGAGCAGGCGAAGGAAGCAGGCGTGGTCAGCGTCAAGTACATTGTGAAGTCGGACGTTTTCGGGTCTGCCGAAGCCATCAAGGAAAGCGTGGATGGGTTAGGCAATGATGAAGTGCGAGCCACCATTATCTCGCACGATGCGGGAGTGCCCACGGAGCTGGACTTGGACATGGCGCAAGCGCTCAACGCAAGCATCCTCTGCTTCAACTTGAAGGTGCCAAAGTCCATTCAGAATAAGGCCGACAAGTTGGGCGTGCCCATTACTGAGGAGAAGGTGATCTACCGTCTCATTGAGGGCGTTACTGCGGACCTAACGTCCAAATTGAAACCTCACATCGACATAAAGGTTTTGGCAGAGGCGGAGCTTCGGAATGTCTTCGAGATTACCGGGAAAAATAAAGCGATTGAGCGGATCGCTGGGTGCAAGGTTTCCAGTGGAGTCCTCAAGCGAGCATCAAATGTGCGGGTTTTACGAGGAGGTGAGGTGGTGCACAAGGGCAGCTTGTCGTCATTGAAGCATGTGAAGCACGATGTCAGCCAGGTCACCAAGGGTATCGAGTGTGGGTTGTCATTTTCCGACTGGGATAAGTTCAAGGAGGGCGATACCGTTGAGGCATACGAGGAAGTCCAAGTGCCTCGCTTTTTGTGAGGAGATTTCATGTATATAGTTCCAGGACAACCTCTGTCAATGGTATCATGATGGCAAACGAGAACAAGTAGATCAAGTAGACGACATGAAGGCGTATATCGAAATAGGCTCCTCCTGCATACACGCCGCAAGCATCTCACCTGAGCCATCTCACCTGGCTCCCTAACCTGGCCCCCATGTCTAGCCACGATGAATATTCCTCCGATGATGAGGACTTGACCGCTGGTAACTCTGAAGTCCTCCTTGGGTATGTGGACATATCTCTTGATGAAGAGGCGCCCTCCATTGAAGACAGCTTCATCGGTGGACAGCCCGTGTGGCTCCACGAGCACTCGGTCCCCAAGCCGCTGCTTTTGCAGTGTGGACACTGCCACAAGGAAATGGCGTTGCTTTTGCAGGCCTATTGTCCTTTTGAAGGTGGCTTGTATGACCGGGTCATCTACCTTTTCGCGTGCAAAGACACCCGGCAGTGCTCGGGCCAGAAGGGCTCCATTCGTGCCATTCGGGGGGTCTGCAAGGACCCAGAGAGAATGAAGGAAATCCAGGAGGTCCAAGATAAGGAGCTTGAAAAGTTGTACGAGGAGAAGATGCGCTTGGAGAAGAAGAGGCAGTACGAGATTGAGGTGACCAAGGATTTGTTCAGTGCTACCAAGTCCACAGGCAATCCGTTTAGCAATCCTTTTGGGTCGAATCCGTTTGATTCTGCAAATCCTTTTGGGGCAGGGGAGAAGAATCAGGGAGAGAAGGAGAAGGACAAGGACAAGGAGAAGGAGAAGGAGAAGGCGCAAAAAGACTCTGGAAAGGAAGATGAGCTCCCCGTGCACAAACATAAGGAAGACCCCAAGGCACAAAGCTCTACCTCTTACGTCTCAGCAGCGCAAGGTTCAATAGTCCCAGAGGGAGAGAAACAAGAGAGGGAGGAAAAGGTGGAGTTGCCGTCGTTTCCTGGCTACTTCATCTACACTGAACAGGAAAAGTTCAAGAAGGTCGCGGAGGAGGACCAGCTCGAAAAGTATAAGCACTTGATCGAGGCCAGTGGCGAGCCAAGCAAAGAACGCAGCATGTCGCAGTCGTCCGGCACGCTCAACCCCGAGAACAATAAGATCGCGGCCATGCTCAATGATAAGTACTTTGAGAACTTCACCAACGTGGTGGGACACAATCCTGCACAAGTGCTCCGCTACCACTTGGGTGGGAAGCCTCTCTTGTACAGTGGAAAGGACAACGTGGCACGCGCCGTGTTGACAAATACGCTTCCCGACCCGGCATACAACCCATCGTCGCTGCGGCGCTTTGAGCTCCAGTTGATGCCCAAGGCCATCATTGACCTAGAAAGCACGGGCTCGGGGCTGGCTGCAGACATCTTGGCTGGAATGGCCTGGGGGACTATCATCGTGGCTACGGATATCGAGGACTATGTGCCGCGCTTGGATGCAAACCACGTTGCTTATGTGGAAGAGTATTGTGGAGTGCAGTGGGAAGAGAATATTACTTAGTGGGCTACCTGGCAACAGAGAGCTGGGCTTGTGCGCGTATACAGGAGACTTGCATGGAATACTCGGTTGCATCGAATGAAAAGATGACACATGAATGGTCGCGGTTATCAGTCCAGGGTAGGTTCGAACAGGTGTATAAGGAACATGTGTAACAGGCACGTTTATTGAAAAGGCAGAGAGGTGGAAGGTCCAAGTGACAAGGTGGAGGTCTAAGTTGACTAGGTGGAGGTCTAAGTGGACTAAGTAGAGGTCTAAGTGGACTAAGTAGAGGTCTACGTGGACTAGGTAGAGATCCAAGTTGACTAGGTAGAGGTCCAAGAGGTCCAAGTAGCTTAGCATAGGTCTGAGTAGGAGTCTAGAGGTCTAAGTCATGGTCCAGGTAGAAAGATTTAAAGTAGGTCTGAGTAGGTCTGAGTAGGTCTGAGTAACTGACGCTAAAATAGAACCCAGCAACAGTGCGGAAAAAGTGGTAAAGCACTATGACGTAGTGCGAGCCAAGCTCGCGTGGGCAGAATAACTTGCTTTACCCCTTCCAAGCGAGCTACGCCCGTCCGCCTCCACCGGCACCGCCGCCAAAGCGTTTGCGCCAGGGGTAGGATTTCTGCCATGTTTCACATACGCCACCAGGAGCGCTTCACGTGCCGATGCAGCGGATTTTGCGCCTTCTTATACGTGTTTCAACCCTGCTCGCGTGCCCATGCTTTTTCCTTCCATCGCTTGCAACGAAAAGGGCGCGAGTCTTCCTAAGCCGCCGCACATGAGCCCTTGCCGCGGCACCGCCCTTCAACTGCCCGAGACACCCACCAAGCGCCTGGTCGTCTCGGAGCGGCACGTGATGCTTGGACAGGCACTTGGAAAATTCTGCCGAGTGTAATGCCGCCTATTCCGCCTCCAGCGCGACCAAAAGGTCTTCCTACAATTCCGGATCTCACTTGGCCACAGCGCTGACGTCGCGGCCTGCACATTTACTCTATGTACAGTCTCTGGCCACTTTCGCGCCTGCACACTTATAAGGCACGCTGATCTACCGACCGTTGCTCCAACCACTTCTTCTTCTTCATTGAGCTATACACTGTGGAGGCTTTAGATCAGTCCACTCTCAAGCATCCTTTTTCTGTGTCCCTCATTCCAGAAGATCCATTACCCAGATTAGTGATTACCCAGCCCATCACTCAGACCATCCATCCTGACCATCCATCCTGGCCACTCATTTCCAGATCATCCCTTCATCTTGGACCTCTCGTATCCCAGAACTCATATCCCTGCGCTGCATTTCACCCGGTTAACCGAATCTCAAACCGGTGCACTGCGCTCTAATTCCAATATCATACCCGTTAAACCCAGTCGGCTTGATCAAACTTGCTGAACCGTGCTGAACCTGGCTTGAAGCGGTAACCCAAACTCATATCACTGCCGGCCTGGTAAGTCTCATTCATACCCAACTTGTTGAGACTCTAGCCTGATATATTCTGCACACCATCCAGCTTCTCCGCATACTCTCCCTCCCGAAATGGCCGAGAACTCTTCATCTTCAGACGAGCTGAGCAACGTAAAGTCCAGCTTCAATGTGCCTTCCGTCAACCTTGCTCATCTCCGCAAGAAGGACGGCAAAAAAATCAACCCCAAAACCAACTTGGTCAAGGCTCGGAACAAGCTCACTCCCGGCAAGACCGTGCGGTTTCCTGATTCCCAGAACTACCGCAACCTGATTTTGAGCAACTCATCCACTACAAACGTTTCTGATGACTCCGATCTGGACGGCAGTGCTGAAATACCAGGCCGCGAGGGTCCGCTGAAACTGCTCCCTAACTTCCTGTTCAACGTGCCCCATAACCAGGACTCCTCTGACTCGGATGCTTCAGGCTCTCCTTCCGCTGACTACAACCCTGTGCACACGTATCACTATGACTCCTCAGATGATGACTTCGAAGGGCGGCCCCCCAGCCGTGGCCGTAGCACGCGCTCCGTGGGGAGTGGCTCTCTGAGTTCCGACAAAACCCGCAAGGAAACGGACATCACAGAGATCCACAAGCCCCAGTCCGCGCACTCGGATGGCCTAGGCGATATTTTCAGGCAGGTGTCGCTACAAGAGCAGGCACAGGGCGAAAGCGCCCCATCGCGTTCAGACACGTTTTTGGGGAAGGTGCTCAACTTCGCGGGGGCTTCGAGCACTCTCAATGGAGGAGGCCTAGCTCCGGGCGCCAGCAGCCATAGTGAAGAAGCCATGGATGAGGAAAAGACCGTGGGTGGCGCCACGGAGCAGCCCATTGAGATGCGGAACCTCAACTTCGATCAGCTCAATGAGGAAGCCAAAAACTTGATCTTCGCCCACGCACCCGACGTACAGGACCAAGCCAAGATCCAGCTGTACGAAAACTCGGATGTGGACACACAAGCCGACTCCACGGCTTTTCTCTTGGACAACGAGAAACCAGTGGGCCAGTCCCTGCCGGATAAAGACGCAGACGTGTTCTACCAGCCCAACCCGGATCTCCTTAAAGAAGATCTTGACGACGATATCCGCGATGACGAGTTCTTTGAAGGCGGTGAGTACATAGCACCTCCCAAACAGGTACATGCAGGTGTGCTTTCGTCGTTACTCAAGCTCTACCAAAACCCCGGCGACAACAAGTCGCAAGCAACGCTTCCCTCGATGGGGGGCCACTTGGCCGACGAGCAGTTTGAGGAGTTTGGTGAAAAACTGCACCGTGATTTCAAAAAATACGGGCGCAAGATCAAAAGCGGCCCAAGGCGTCTAGCCGGAAGAATCTACAGCGGGAAGCAGGCCTCCACCCCCACAGAATACAATAGCCCGAGCGACGGAGAAGATGAAAAATTGGAAGGAGATGCAGCCAAATTGCCATCTTTTCAGAATGCCCGGCCAAAGGCCCCCAAAGGCGACCCCAAAAAGTTGGGCAAAAAGTTCAAAAAGAACAACCAGAAATTGCGCATCACGGTGCATATTGCCGACATTCTTCAGAGACAACGGTTTATCATTCGCATGTGCCGTGCCTTGATGATGTACGGAGCTCCTACTCACAGACTCGAAGAGTACATGGTGATGACGAGCCGTGTGCTTGAAATCGACGGACAGTTTGTGTATTTCCCGGGAACCATGATCATCGCCTTTGGTGACGCCGCTACAAGAACGTCCGAGGTGCACTTGGTGCGGTGTGCCCAAGGCGTCAACCTCTCCAAGCTTGCAGACACGCACAAAATATACAAGGACGTGATCCACGATATCACAGGCGTGGAGGAGGCGGGTCTGAAGCTCGAAGAATTGTTAAAGTCCAAAAACCAGTACCTGGCCTTGATTTGTGTCTTACTCTTTGGGTTCGGCTCGGCCTCTGTGTGTACCTTTGGGTTTGGCGGCGGCTGGTATGACATTCCCATTGCATTTTCTTTGGGGCTGATCATCGGCTACTTGCAATTCTTCATGTCGTCGAAATCACATCTATACTCCTCCGTTTTCGAGGTGACGGCTTCCATCGTGGTGTCATTTGTCGCAAGAGGCATTGGTTCCATTCGAGGCAACCACTTTTGCTTTGGAGCCATCACCCAGGGCTCGCTCGCTCTTATTCTCCCAGGTTACATTATCTTGTGTGGGTCGTTGGAATTGCAGTCCAAGAACCTTGTGGCAGGGTCGGTGAGGATGTTCTACGCCATCATCTACTCGTTGTTTTTGGGCTTTGGAATCACCTTGGGTGCGGCATTGTACGGATGGGTGGATAAAGGTGCCACTGACGAAGCTACTTGCAGTACCCAACATGGAGTGGACGATAAATGGAGGATATTGTTTGTGCCGTTGTTCTCATGCTGTTTGGGGCTTTTGAATCAAGCTCGCTTCAGTCAATTGCCAGTGATGACCTTCATAACGGCGGTTTCGTATGTCGGTACTTACTTTGCGGGCAAGCACTTTTCCAACGTGACGGAGTTCACCGCGGCCATCGGAGCCTTCATCATTGGCATTTTGGGAAACATGTACTCCCGGATCGGGAAGGGAATGGCCGTCAGTGCCATGTTGCCCGCCATCTTCGTACAGGTGCCATCGGGAATCGCTTCCAAGAGCACGCTTCTCGCGGGAGTTTCGACTGCAAACAAAATCACCAATTCCTCGTCTTCAGCTTCCACATCTACAGACTTGAGCTCCTTGAGTTTTGGTGCTACGATGGTGGAGGTTTCCATTGGAATTAGTGTGGGACTCTTTGCTGCGGCGCTTATAGTCTACCCATTTGGAAAGAGGAGATCGGGACTTTTTACTTTGTAAATATTTTGAATACCATAGTGACTCTACTAGTCTGAGTAAATGTAGCACATCGCTTTCTGAACACAAATGACTGAACAGCTAAAAATGTTTGGTTAAATGTCATACACGAGCAATAAGACCGAATATGCTTTTCACTTGACCAAATCTCGCCGCTAGTTAAGAAAGGCATGCTGGAAGAATTAATCATAGTTCCGCTTGTGTTTCACAGCTAAAATTTATTTTGATGTTAGGATTATTGTGTATCTTTCGGATATAAGCTACCTATACACAGGATTAAGCTCCTAACGGGCTTCTCTGTTCTTCGGATCTTTTCCAGGAACGACGACCTAAGGATGATTGAGTATTCTGAACGGCTACTTAAAGGTAGGAACTCTCCCGAACAGTATTAAGGATATCTTTGGTTACTTAATAGTATCTGTGTTAACTATAACTTATCTAAGATTAAGTAATGGAGTTCTGCCGTTCATAATCGGGCTTACGTCTCCCTTATGTATCTGGAGGGAATCCTGGG